>JACXGI010003318.1:0-10715 GCA_016801175.1 Esox masquinongy | reverse complement strand
TCACTCAAGAGCTTTTCCACTCTGCCTGGGCCAGACATCAAAAGGTTGGCTTCAAAGTGAACTTTAAACAGCCTTCATCAATCAGGCAAGCACACACACACACACACACACATAAAAACATACATAGACAGACAGACACACACAGTGACACACAAAGACAGACACACACACACACACACACACACAATCACACTCACATACAGACACAGACACACACACTGCAGTGGTTAAAGGGTTGAATATACAGTAGGGTGAAAGTGTCAAGGCCTCCAGAGATATTCTTATGAGCTGGGAGATTGAGGTTCTTCAGCACACAGACACGTTCTTAGGACATCTGGACTCTCAGGTAGCTAGAAGATAGTAGGCACTCTGTTGTAGCACTTACATAAGTGTGACTTACTCTCTGTTGCTGTGTAAAACTTAGGAATCAAGTACTTCTGAGTGACATACACACACAACAATGATGACGATGATGAAGAGCACTTACCAGCAGGAGGTTGAAGATGACGTAGAGGATGAGCATCCACTGGTATCTGTATCCCATATGAAGCCCCGCCCACAGCCACACCAAGGTCACAAGCGCAAACAGGTAGAGCACCATGGGCACCTCTAAAACACAATAGGGCAGAGTTAGGCTGAAACACATTAAACAACAGGGCAGAGTTAGACTGAAACACATTAAACAACAGGGCAGAGTTAGACTGAAACACATTGAACAGCAGGGCAGAGTTAAGCTGAAACACATTAAACAGCAGGGCAGAGTTAGGCTGAAACACATTAAACAACAGGGCAGAGTTAGGCTGAAACACATTAAACAACAGGGCAGAGTTAGGCTGAAACACATTAAACAACAGGGCAGAGTTAGGCTGAAACACATTAAAAAACAGGGCAGAGTTAGGCTGAAACACATTAAACAGCAGGGCAGAGTTAGGTTGAAACACATTAAACAGCAGGGCAGAGTTAGACTGAAACACATTAAAAAACAGGGCAGAGTTAGGCTGAAACACATTAAACAACAGGGCAGAGTTAGGCTGAAACACATTAAATAACAGGGCAGAGTTAGACTGAAACACATACACCACAGTCACCCAGAACTAATCTCCCATACACCACAGTCACCCAGAACTACTCTCCCATACACCACCGTCACCCAGAATTACTCTCCTATACACCACAGTCACCCAGAACTACTCTCCTATACACCACAGTCACCCAGAACTACTCTCCCATACACCACCGTCACCCAGAACTACTCTCCTATACACCACCGTCACCCATAACTACTCTCCTATACACCACAGTCACCCAGAACTACTCTCCCATACACCACAGTCACCCAGAAGGACTGTGCTCACCACAGTATGAAATTTTTCATGGGCATCGTAGTTGTGATAATGTTAATGTGAAGTGTTCAAGCATACATTACCCTAATGGCAACACTCACAAACCTCACTCGACAATTAAAAGGGTGATCCTAGAAAAACAGCAGCAAGAGCACACGACACACACACACACACACACACACACACACACACACACACACAAAGAGGAGAAAAGAGAGATCTGACATTTGCATGGGCATGTTACCAATAGTGGCTGACAAAGCTTGAGAACAGAGTGTTCCACGGAGGCTGTGCTGTAGCTCACTAGCTAGAGCCAGCCAGCCTAATAGAGCTCCATTACCATTGGTTTTGAACAGCAGTGTGATCCTTTGATCTCCACTCTCAATCTGGGTGTGCTGCCGGCCGTATATGGAGACTGACAAGGGCACACTCTGACTCACAGGGTGGGGGGGCATAATGTTTCACGGTTTGAGCAGAATGAAACAAAGAAGTGAGGAAGCAAGGAGGTGACTGAAAGATCCGGTATCGGCTAGCCAAACCCAGTACAGCCAGTATGCAGTGAATCCAGTGAATTCCAGTGGGGCGCTGAGGTCCAGGCCGAACTGTACTGTCCACTTCACAACTGGGCAAGAAACACAGGCCACGGGCCGAGGGCTAAGCAAACAGCCAACAGTTAGGTGCCATATCCATCACCTCATCCGCTCTCTCCCTGTTCTCATCTCTTTCTATCCGTGTTCTCCTTTCTCTCTCTCCCTGTTCTCATCTTTCTCTTCCTGTTCTCATCTCTTTCTCCTGTTCTCATTTCTCTCTCTCCCCGTGTTCTCATGTCTCTCTCTCCCAGTTGTCATCTCTCTCTCCATTTTCTCATGTCTCTCTCTCCCTGTTCTCATCGTTCTCTTCCATGTTCTCATCTATTTCTCTCTCTTTCTCCCTGTTCTCATCTTTCTCTTCCTGTTCTCATCTCTTTCTCTCTCCCTGTTCTCATCTCGCTCTCTCTCCCTGTTCTCATCTCTCTACCTGTTCTCATCTCTCTCTCCCTGTTCTCATGTCTCTCGCTCCGTTCTCATGTCTCTCGCTCCCTGTTCTCTTGTCTCTCACTCCCTGTTCTCATCTCTCTCTCCATGTTCTTATCTCTCTTTCTCCCTGTTCTCATGTCTGTCTCTCCCTGTTCTCATGTCTCTCGCTCCCTGTTCTTATCTCTCTCTCTCCCTGTTCTCATGTCTCTCGCTCCCTGTTCTTATCTCTCTCTCCCTGTTCTCATGTCTCTCGCTCCCTGTTCTCATGTCTCTCTCTCCCTGTTCTCATGTCTCTCTCTCTCCCTGTTCTCATGTCTCTCTCTCCCTGTTCTCATTTCTCTCACCCTGTCCTCATCTCGCTCTCTCTCACCCTGTTCTCATCTCTCTCTCTCCCTGTTCTCATCTCTCTCTCTCTCCTTGTTCTTATCTCTCTCTCCCTGTTCTCATGTCTCTCGCTCCCTGTTCTCATGTCTCTAACTCCCTGTTCTCATCTCTCTCTCTCCCTGTTCTCATGTCTCTTCTCATCTTCTCATCTCTGTTTCCAACTCCGCCCTGAAACCCTTTGTGTCAGTAAGTCTGTCATTTTGGTTTAACCGTTTTTTTTCTCTCATGCTCTTTCCTTCCCTCTCTCAATCTCACACGTCCTCCGTCACCTCTTGCTCACACATCTGCCTCTCTCTCTCCTCCCTTCATTTTTTTTCCACCAGTGTAAGCACATTCCTGGCTGTGGTCTGGGGTGGACTCCCACAGTGGAGGGGACATGCTTCTCTACCACAGGGACGGGAGGCTGGGGAGGAAGGGTGCTTTCCATCACTTATCCAAAATCTGTGCTCTAGTGTGGCCTTGCATTAAACTCTCTCTCCCTCTGTGACACTGTGTGTGTGTGTACTCTACAACCTGGAACACACAAAGGACAGTACTCAGGCCTGAAAGCATAATCCATCCCAGTGCTTTATGAAGGAATAAGAATAATAACACAAAGAGCCAACATCTGGGCTGTTCCCAGCTCACAGAAGGACACCGACAAATCAAATTCAGGTCAAACGTCACATGTTTCGGTCTGTTTCAGCTTATTGGCAATGTTGCCCGTGGAAAACAACCCCATTCCTGCATCCGACCAGAAGAACAGAATGTCAGCTGCACGTTTGTACCGACAGGCTTCTCAGCGTGAGAAGACCAACTGTGAAGAATATAGCCGAGCCAAAACCCAAGATATTGCTGAAGCTAGTGTCACAGAGAGGTCGCCAGCTGTCAAAACACGCAACCTTAACCCAGCTCCAATACTTGGGTTCAACTCAGTTCACTGAAATATACGCCGAACGCATCCATTACTCCCTGGGGCACTGCACAATAATGTTATAATGTGTGGCTTTGGGTGTGTGTGGGTGGGTGTGGCAGGATGTGGGTGAATGTGTGGGCGTGGATGAGGGTGGATGTGGGTCCGTGGATGTGGGGGTGTGGATGTGGGTGCGTGGATGTGGGTGCATGGATGAGGATGTGTGGATGTGGGCGTGTGGATATGGGTGCGTGGATGAGGGTGCGTGGATGTGGGTGCGTGGATGAGGGTCCGAGATTGAGGGTGTGTGGATGTGGTTGCGTGGATGTGGGGCCGTGGATGAGGGTGCATGGATATGGGTGGGTGCGTGGATGTGGTTTTGTGGATGAAGGTGCTTGGATGTGGGTGTGTGGGTATGGTTGCATGGATGTGGGTGCGTGCCCTCTGTATTCAATTTGTCTGTGGCTGTTTCCTTGCAAGCACACATGGTTTGTGTGCGAGGTCTTGCGAAACTCTTCAGTCCGGTGGCAGGGCTGCCTAGTGTCTCAGTCTGGCTGTGGGAACAGTTTCTGAAAAGTCAGCCAAAAATGTAACGGCATCACAACTAAACAGCACACACACAGGTGACTCAGTAAGCTTCAATAAGACACATACAGGCCTTGAAAACTGCTAGGTTTGCCTCTTTTTATTTCCACCATAAGTCTTCCTAATGTATAGTAATGGAAGTAAGTAATTGAATAGAATAAGGGAATATTACTAGCCTAATGACAAAAGCATTATCCTTTGTTTTCAGCATCAGCCCATTCTATCAGATTGCGAGCCACATGCGTTAGACGACCACACATAACGAAAACATTGTGACTGCCACAGCCCATCTGACATGATAGCGTTGTTAACAGTGCAACGTATGGAGACAATCCGTGCTGGATAACAAAGTGGAACGGCGGTCGTGACAAATGTGCTGTCCACGCCAGCGCCAGCTGTAAATGTTCAACCTATGGTTGGATTCCAAGGACAGCACCCTAATAAAACATATCATAAACACAATGTGATGTCTGTCAGAGGAAGTGGTGGGCAGACAGATTTAGACTGGAAACAAAACAACAGAGTGAAATCATGGGCTGTAATTTGGGACGAGATGGTGGTCCACTGTTTAAATGACCAACAGCATGGCTGCTGACAGCCTGTCTAGGATGAGGCATTACTCCCTGAGTCATCCCATTGCTGTGGTATGTAGTAAATACAACATTCGGTGGAATTGTGGGTAGTGTAGTATCAACAGAAACTGAGCCTCTATCAACAGACCCAGAGATCTCGAGTGTACTCACTAGAAAACAAACAACCCTGCTTCAATGACACGGCTGGTCGAAACAGGGAAAGACTAACTTGAATTTATCCTATGAGAAAGATTTGTTTTCACTAAGGTTTGCACTAATTAAGGCACACCTGAAGATATCTTTGGAGTTCAAGGACGCAATAACAAAAACATTAACAAGAAGGATCAGGTGCTATCGGCATACAGTATACATAATTCCTCAGACTTTTATTCGTTTATGTCCTCATCTTGGGCAGGCTGCTATTGAAGTTCAAAGTGCAGTCATGGAGCCCATGTCATTAAGCCAGAGCAGGATAATACACATCATGCATCAAAATATTGACAGTCAAAGAGGCACGTTGGCTGTTCTATCAAAGGTACATATTGTCAAGCAAACACACCATGCATGCCTGGTGACTCTGGACTGTGGCACAGTGAGATGATAAACCCGGGACAATGTCTAATCATTAAAAAAACAGCTACGATTTCAACTTTTTTGGAAAGGAAAGAAAAAGGTGCAGTGGTCTCTTAATTTTTTCCGGAGCTGTATATTCTTAGGGCTACCCAGGATGTTTTTTTAGGACGGCTCGAGCCACTCGCAGGTCAACAAAAATGGGGACTGTTTCTGGAAAAACAGGGATGGCCTAGGCACCTTAGCATCTTTGGAAAAAAAAAACCTGGAAGCCGGTCACAGAAATAAAAGCCATGCTCCTCAGACATTCAGTGTATGATCCCGTAAAAGGTTTCTCTTGTTGAACACACCTCTGCGCACACACACAACGGGAATGCGCCGTAATGCACTTGACGGAGGTGGTCCTCACGACAGAAACACGGCCCGTTCTACCGAGGGCACCGTTCGGCCACAGCATTCGCCTCCCCTAGACAAATGTCATGAACCCGTTTCATTATTCATCTGCTGAATGCACCAGACCTGGTCTGACGGCCAGGCAATACCACTGACAGTGCATTTTGCACCTGGCCGAAGGGGGGCGGAGTATCCCCAGCCCACCGTGAACTCACACGCTGCTCCAGACTACATTAGTGACGTCAGTGGCCCTGGTGTGTATTACAGCACTCTGACAGCAAGTCTGCCAGACAGGGCCAGACAGATGTGAAACAAGTGGAGGTATGTGTTTATCCCAGTGGCTGTCTGGCAGAGGAAAAGAACTGAGGGCAATTGTAGCCACCCTTTTGCCTCCTCTTGTCTCACAGTGATTACATCAGCAGTCCGACAGGCTCTGTTTTCTTGTCTTAAAATGATTATACCAGCAGTTCAACAGGCACTTCTGTCCTTGTGTTTCACAATGATTACAGCAGTAGTCCGACAGGAGCCTCTGTCCTCTTGTCTCACAATGATTACATCACCAGTCTAACAGGCTCCTCTGACCTTTCTTCTCACACTGATTACATTATTAGGCACTTTTGTCCCTCTCTCTCACAATGATTGCATCATCAGTCCAACAGTCTTCTCTATCCTCTGTTGATGAGTCTGCCAGAGGAAGGTGAGAATAAAATTATTCTGGTAATTGATGAGTCATACTGAAGAACAGATGTGATATATTAGCCAAATATAACACCACCCCGTGCCTTATGGCTTAATGGTTAGCTCAACAAAGTTGCATACCAAACATGGTAATGTACCACAGCTCACAAACATGGTAATGTACTGTACCACAACTCACATGTTATCTGCGCCACAAATGCCAAAACACTTGTATTGGTTGTAAATGTGGCTAAGGGCTAGTAAAACTAAGGACTAGTTATAAGTGGGCTAGTAACCTTAAGGACTAGTTATACAGTATGTGGGCTAATAACATCAAGGACTAGTTATACGTGGGCTTGTAACACTAGGGACTAGTTATATGTGGGCTAGTTACATCAAGGACTAGTGATACAATGGCTAGTAACATTAGGGACTAGTTATACGTGGGCTAGTAACCCTAAGGACTAGTTGTATGTGGGCTAGTTACATAAAGGACTAGTTATATGTGAGCTAGTAACACTAAGTACTAGTTATACAGTATGTGGGCTAGTTACATCAAGGACTAGTTATATGTGGGTTAGTAACCCTAAGGACTAGTTATATGTGAACTAGTTAAATCACGGACATATATGTGGGCTAATTACATCAAGGACTAGTTATATGTGGGCTAGTAACACTAAGGACTAGTTATACAGTATGTGGGCTAGTTACATCAAGGACTAGTTATATGTGGGCTAGTAACACTAAGGACTAGTTATACAGTGTGTGGGCTAGTTACATCAAGGACTAGTTATATGTGGATTAGTAACACTAAGGACTAGTTATACATGAATAAGTTAAATCATGGACTTATATGTGGGCTAGTTAGATCAAGGACTAGTTATTCTTGGGCAAGTAACACTAAGGACTATTTTTATGTGGGCTAGTTACATCAAGGCATAGTTATACATGGGCTAGTAACACTAAGGACTAGTTAAATGTGGACTAGTGAAATCAAGGTCTAGTTATATGTGGGCTAGTTATACTGTTTAGATTGCTATGAATTTCAACCATCAGCAAATAAAAGGAAAGTTGTCATATGTACAGTGTCCTTGTCGCGCGTTCGGATGTTAAATATTATTGGAGAAAGTCATTTTATTTCAGTAATTTTGCAGATATTCCCATCCAGAGCAACCTAACAATACTGAGTACATACATTTTATACTTATTCTCACTGGTCCCCTGTGGACTGGTCATGTTCATGACACCTTACAAAACATAAAACTTCTTTATACTGTACAGTAGGTAAAATTTCATATGGACCCTACAGGTTCTGCAGCCACTTTTTACCACATTAATTCTCCTAAAGAACAGCCTCTTATTACAATAAACCAGTCACTTCCTAATAGTGACATAGTGACGAAAGCCTGTGGCCTAGAGTAGAGGAAACATACGCAATGACAAAACTCAGCAACACTGGTATCTGTCAACAATGGAGAGAGAATGGGAATTCTGTCACTGTGGCATTGCATATGACACATCGATTGGAGACGTGGCGAAAGATAAAGGAGGGAGTTCTTGCTTTAATGGCAGTCAGGTCGGAATAGAACCCCAGCCACCTCAGTATATGTGAACCCAGAGGCTGCTGCTTAGACCACTAGAACATCCTGGGCCAAGATAGAGAGAATGAAAGAAAGAGAGAGAAACGAGAGCAAGTGAATCAGCCCGTGTTGTGGCCTCATCACAGTCCAAACCTTAGGTCCAAAGAGCATGTGATGACCATGGCACTGAGGGCCCTGTTTAAACTGGCCCCGTGCTAGCACGCTGTCTACAGAAGAAGAGAGGGCCTTCGTTCCCCACAGGCTGAAATCATGGCAACACAAATTAAATGATAACAGCTGAGTGCCCAGGGCTGCAGGGAGCACTGACTGGAAATGATATGGGGCTGCGGTGTAAAACACACAGAGGAATAAAGCAAGGATTAGCAGTGAGGAGGTGAGACTGCAGCACGTCAGAACACGGGCAATACTGGAAACATTTTTCCGCTTCAAGACTTCTTTGTGAGAGATGCCGGAGAACAAAACAGGTTCAGGTTCTTCTTCCACTTGAAATGGGAGGGTTACCCTGCGTTTCTGTATAGCAAGCTCCTGCGACAGGCAAATTGGATGACACACACACACACACACACACACACACACACACACACACCTCAAGGACACCTCCACCCTCAGTGTCTATATCTTAAACACTGCCAGTGTGACTGCTGCTTTTAATAGCATGTGCATAGCTTAACAGGTTTAATTGCTCCTCCCCTGGACTGGGCCTACATGCGTGTGCCTATGTGCCCGTGCCTACGTGCACGGGCCTACGTGCACGGGCCTACATGCCTGTGCCTACGTGCATGTTGACAGAGGGTAATTTATTGTTCCCCTCAGGCTGTTGGGTGGCAGGCAGGCCCACGGGCGCTAAGCCTGGAGCCACAGACAGACGTGGTGTCAGCGGCATGCCGAGTCAGCCACTACGGCACAATCTGGCTGTGAGTGTGTGAGTCAGGGACAGGGCCTCACACACACACACACACAAACACACACACACAGTGCAGACCACACACGGTTTATCTGGGAGGCGGTGAGCAGCTTGCCAACCAGTGGCCTGGCACTAATTCTGGCTCTGCTTGGTCATTGGAGGGAGCGACTAGGCTGAGTCTCATGAAGGGAAGATGCTGACGGACCAAAAGAAAATCCAGGGATAGCGTGTGTGTGTGTAGGTGTGTGCATGTTGGTGTGTGTGTGGATGAACTGAATATGTTCTGTTTGCAAGGAGCTACGTTCCACCCACTGTGCGTTAACCTGTGTGAGTAGCCTGCTTGGGTTACACTGAAGACCAGGTTGCATTAGGCGTCAGCCGAGGCCACTCCGGTGTCCCTGTTGCAAGCTTGCTTTGTATGCGATACGAGGGGTGTGCGTCCGTGCGTGTTCATGCGTGTGCGTCGGGCGGGCGGTTGGCTTTGCAGGCCATTGTAAAAATAGTACAGCCTCCAGCTTCGGGGGATTAGATGTGTGTTGTAACAAGCGAGCTCCACAGGCTTTTCAGGGAACCTACCACCGAGCGCTGGAACGAGGACACCCCAGCCACCATCTGTGGATGGGCCAGCCTCGGGGGGGCTCTGGCGGGGGCTGCTGGAGCGGGTGGGATGGAAAAATAAAGCAGCCTCCACGGATGATTGTGTGTGCTATAGAGACTGTTGCCCTTCGGGGTGAAACTGTTCTAAGCTCTTGTTGACGTTAGCACGGCTCAATCTCAGTGACGACTACGTGGGCACAGACGGACAGACGGACAGGCAGACAGACAGACAGAAAGACAGAGAGGTGACCGGACACCGGGAGGCACCAGATGTGCCAGGTGTTCTAGAGGGGGCACGCCGTGTGTCTGTGTGTGCGAACGATACCTGAGCTGTTGGTGCGCCCGCGATAAACATCGTCATAGGCCTTCCATTGCTGCGTGACCTGGTAGGCATGGATGAACACCACTAGGACCCCAACCAGGCAGATAAGAGGCACCAGAACTGCTGTGGACAGGGCAGCGTAGATGTCAGGAATGAAACACCTGCAGACAGTGAGAGACAAAAGGGGGGGGGGTCCTAGTTAAATAGTGAAAGCGAAGAGTTAATGTAAGCTCTGTAAATGGTCCTTTATTACGCTGTCTTAGGAAAGGATCGTGTTGATCCTTAAAACATGAATTGGGGCCTGATACCTCTAAGAACTCATAAGGCTCTCAGCAATGCCATTGAATAACAAGCTTCAAAGAGAACTATTTTTTTGTACAAGCATGAACCTAAACCTCCCAAACAGGTCAGCCCTGAAGCAACCTCGGGATAAGACGCTTAAAGTGTTTTCTATTTAAGGCTTTCGGGGGGGGGTAAACAAAACATTTTGTCTTCTTTTGAAACGTTGTTTTCGTTGAGGCCTATGCCCATTTAGCCGCTATTTAGCCCTCGCTTGAATTCTGTCCAGAATTCTGTCCAGTGTGCCAAAAGCGATGGAGGTGGAGAGCGAGCCAAGACAGGAGGTCTGCTGTCACCTCCAAGCTATTCTGCTGGTCAGGGAATGAACACTCTCTCCCCTGCTTCTGCTCAAACATCCAAACAGTTGTCTTCCAAACTCCGGTCCAAAACTGGTCCTTAGTTCTACGGCACGGGTCACCCTCTTTATCCATCATTATAATATTACAGGTTGATGAGCTACAGCACAGTGAAGTTCCTTTGACGTGTGTGTGTGTGTGTGTGTGTGTGTGTGTGTGTGTG
>JACXGI010003317.1:40856-63825 GCA_016801175.1 Esox masquinongy | reverse complement strand
GGGGGGGGGGGGGGGGGGGGGGGGGGGGGGGGGGGGGGGGGGGGGGGGGGGGGGGGTGGAGAGAAGTGCCCGTGGCAGTGAGAGATGTCGGTTTAAAGAGACACTCCAGTCACATCCTCTCATCCATCTAAAACCTTTTTCCAGTTAAGAAGTCCCACCTTGACAGGTACAACTAATTCCAGCCCATTGAAATAGAGGGAGGGCATCCTCCTTCACAAACAACCTGGTGTACGCCCAAACCTAACTTGGATTGAATATGTGGGAGATCCCTTTTAGACAAGGGAAGGTGTGTTTTTTGATAGGTATTAAAACACCTCCTTTCAAATATACATGTAAATAAGGCAAATATTAACAGCCTCTTCACTCCATGATTGCAATGTCATTCACAACACTGCCTTTATCAGTATAGAGTCATGATGGAACCAGTAAGTCAGCATTTAGTTAACACGTCTATGTGGTCTGAAACAGATTGTAACAAAAACCATTTATAGTACTGGTTATTACAAACTATATTTGGAAGTCCAAAAAGCTAATAAGTAGTCTAAAAGATGATTAAAACAGGATGACTGCCTTCAGACAAGCAGCCCAATTCTTGATTATTTTTCACTAACTGGTCATTTGACCAATTAGACCCGTAATGAAACATAATTGATGTGAGAAGGTTGGACGTGATTAGCGGCGCCGTATGAAGACTGAACTCGGCAGAGACAATGGCGAGGCGAAGTCAGAAGCTCTTTCACGTTGCCAGTAAAAGACCTCCCCATTCCCTGCCCTTCCGCTGTACCTCAGAGCTTCCCACCAGAAACGGCACCAACCGGGGCTCGCCAGGATCCTGTAGGACTGGATCTGGGGGTGAAGAGGGCGCAGGCAGGGGGGAGGGCCGGGGGGGCGGCCTGCCAAGGCAGGGGGCGCCGGACCGAGTGCGCCGCCACTCAGAAAAACAGCCCATTGATCAGGCGGCGTACGAGACGTTCCGCCAAAGGACGGACGCGTCTCCTTGTTGCTCAGCGGCCAATGACATCACACCATACTGCGGCAGATGGGAGGAGGGGTTGGAGGGCTCCAACAAGCCCGGTTCAAGAAGTGGGACACGCAGAAATACGCTGCCGGCGTGACCGTAGACAGCAGAATGTAAGGAGACCTGCTTGCGGACACGCCGGACTGTGGACGCACAATTTCCTGAAGTCACGTCAACGGCACACTACTGACATGGGCGTCAGTCATCTCACAAGCCCGTGAAACATAGAAAATGACTGGTCAGATTCATTCCAAGTCAGCATGCTGTTCCGTTAGGTCCAACACACAATGCTGCTTGGCTTTTTTAAAATCAGCCTTACAATTTCCATGAATCCAACAGTTTGGCCAAGTTATTTGCATGGTGCTGCAGGCAACATATATTGTTTTCCACAAACGGTGTGCCCTGACAGCCGACCCAACCCATAGGCACCGCCGCACTTTAATGGTGAGGGCTGATGGACGCGTGGAATTGGAGACCGTGCTGAATCTGCTGCATTCTTCCACGTCAGTTCAATTACAGCTGCGCATTAATCCTGAGCGCTTCCTCCCCTCTGAGTGCATCATCGGGATACCGTCCCTCCACTGCCAATTAGACTAACCTCAAATCAATGGACCTGTTCCTGAGGGCTTTCTAGCAACTGTTGCCCACCAAAGAGAGGAATATTTATGACTCAGGAGACTGTAGCATACGTAAGCAGCCACCTACAGTGCATTCCGGAAATATTCAGACCCCTTCATTTTCTCCATGTTTTGTTGAGCTATAGACTTAATATACAGTTCATAAAATGAGTTTTGGGCCATCAATCTACACAAAATACTCAGTGATGACAAAGTGAACACATTTACAAATGTGTGCCAATTTGTGGAGAAAAATAAATAAAATACCTGTACGAGTAAGACCCTTCATTTCACAGGAGTCAAACTGATTCCAAGGAGGGCTTAGGGTATATTTGTTTTTTCCTTTAAATTTGTGCCCAGTTGAGACCTATACAACTATATAAGGACCCACAGTTGACACAGCACATGTCAGAGCAAAAACCAAGCAATGAGGTTGATCCAATTGTCTGTAGAGCTCTGAGGCATTACTGTGTCGAAGCACAGATCCGAAAACTGTCTGCAGAATTGAAGGTCCGTCATTCTTACACGCAAGAAGTTAGGAACTGCACAACACTGCTCTCTCTTGTCAGGCGGCCAGCTCTGTGAACAATCTGGGCAGAAGGGCCTTCGTCAAGGTGACCAAGAACGTGATGATCACCGACAGAGCTCCAGAGTTCCCATGTGGAGATGGGAGAACATTCCAGAAGGATAACCATCTCTGCAGCTCTCCACCAATCAGGCCTTCACGGTGGAGTGGCCAGAGAGAAGTCACTTCTCAGTAAAAGGCACACGACAGCCAGCTTAGATTTAGCCAAAAGACACCTAGAGGCTCAAGCCTTGAGAAACAACTCACAACGCAGTGAAAGGTTTTTGCAATGTAGGACAGAGTCTCTACCTCGTCCCGGCACATTTTGGTGCATGTCAAAAACAACCCCAACATAATCCTGGTGGCGGGGGCACTGCAGGCCTCTCCTCTTATCTTGTCTAGTTTAATGAGAGAACAGCCATGCTGCGCTGCGCTGCGCTGACCAGGCTAACGGACAGATTTCCACGTAACTCAGAATTGACCTCTGTCCTGAGAGATCAGCTACAAAGCAGGATCACTTAATTATCAACAAAGTAATTGGTATGTGCATGTTTTTCCATTGAAGACTGTTTGATATGTTACATCAGATTTGATACATTTGTTTGAAACGATTGTGATTGGAAGGAAACGTTGATACGAATTTGTTACAGGATACATTTCAGTATCACATAACCAAGCTAACTTCTCTCCCTCCTATCAGCTAACTTCAATAAGAAATAACTGCTGTTTTTTGATTAAATAAAAGGCTAACATTTTCATTTTGGTTGAGTCAATTAGGAGATAGGTCAACTAGAAATTCAAGCACATCATCTTGAATAAGTCCTTGATCCGGCTAGTAAAACCGTGCGCGGACACATAGCACCACCACTGCCGAACCAACTGCGGCAAGGTGTCCAAGCAGAACCACTGGTGGTAGAATGGGTTGGAGCCCATTCTACGGGCACAACGAGGCAGACAGAAGCCTGTAAATAAACTGTTCACTTCCTTGTTAGTGCTTCCCCATATTGATATGCACATGTCAAATCAGTTCCTACTATAATAATTATATGCAGGCGGCCGATAGTTGACCTTTATCCAATTGGGGTAAACTGACAAGACTACACAAGGCAGTAAACCAAAAATACTGTACAGTTGTACCTGAAACACTCCCCACACTAAAATCCCAGGGTGTATATCAGGAATGTAAACGGCTTATTTAATTAAAGAGCCTCTGGTTAGCAGCGTGCTACCAGAGATGAACCCAGGCGAAAGTGACCGACAGTTTTAGGCAGCAGTAACTCTGCAGGTGTCAACAAATGGAGTTACTGTTTAACTTTAGTATTTCGTTGCGATACATTCCTCTTACCTCCACCAAAACAGAGCTCCTTCAGCAGGGTCTCTTCTCTAGAAGTGTCCAGCACAAACTCATCAAAGGAGGAATCTGCTGCAGGGTGGAAGGTCCGCAGGGATTCTGTGGATCTGGTGATCCTGCGGAAAACAGGCACAAAGGGAGGCCCACAAATCAGCTTTTGACCAAATACTGACGAGCTGATTTCATTGGTCAAAAGAGGCAAGTGGCCATCAGAATCTCGTTGCTTTATACCTATATGAGCGTGGGAGACTTGGGGGGGGGGGTTAACTGCATTACTAAATGCATTCAGGGAATAAAGCCGCAAAGCTGCTTTTGGACCGTTGGAGATCAATTAGCAGAATTAGCGCTGGAGCAGGACAGAGACGTATACGCATCCAAGCACATGGTTGTTCGCCACTCACCCACCCACATGAGTCACTAACCACACCCATGAGTCACTAACCACACCCATGAGTCACTAACCACACCCATGAGTCACTAACCACACAACCCGATTGTTTCCTCAAGAACTAAAATAACAAGGCCCAAATCCCTGTTATGAAACAGGGGACAAGAACAGTGACGAGGGGTTGGGGGGTAGTAGCCACATTCAAGCAGCCATTACAGCCTGTGACAAGGCACAAAACCGACCTTTTGCCCTTTCACAATGGAAGCCTTTCAGTAACAGCCCTTTCATAAACCATGGTAATATTAGATGACCATTAGACAATAGCCCTAATCGCCAAGGATGAGGGTAACCTTGGCGATACACACTGCTTTTGTATGCTAGATCAATCATTCCGTAGTGACAATGTATTGGGAGTGGCAGGCAGTCAGAGCTTGGGGGCGCAGGGGTCCCATAGACGTGAGACTGACAAACTCTGCATTTTCCCCACTCAAGGTTAAAGGTGAATTTCAGCACTTTTCAAAAGATATTCATCGCAGCCAGCACTAGTGTTCACCTGTGTAAAAATGAAACCGTTTAAAAATTCTGTAGCCAATATCGGTCCGAGAGAATATTCTCTGGGACAGAGAGTAGGATTACAGGTAGAGAAATTATATATTGGCCTGCTCTCCAGGTAGCTGCAAATCTCACAGCATTTAAAAATCCTGTTTTGCATTAACTTGCAATGGGGTCTTCATTAGTAGATACTGTTATTGTGCTGAATATGATTAAGTCACCCGAGATCGACACCAAGGAGGAACTTCACGCTGGAGGCCAACCTGGTGTGTAGCTGCTTGGCTGTCTGAACGAAGCAGGACTGGTCCGTCTCCTTGAGCACCTCCTGGGCGTAGCCCACCAGGCCACTGTTCTCCAACATGCCCTGGTACTCGTCCACCTGGCCCCGGAGCTGCTCCAGGCGTCGTGTCCTCGACTCCTCGATTGAGCGTAGCATCTCAGACTTCCGCTCCAGGAGGGTCTCGAACAACCGTTCAAAGTGCTCGTTGGCTCGTCGCTCCGCCACTTGGCCATTCTCCTGTAGAGGCAAATATGGGATTCAGGATCCACAGCGGATTCAGGATCCATGTTACACTACTACAGCTGTGTGGCAGATATATACATGTTTCAATGCAACTGCATTCAATTACCATTGCAAGAAATACCCAAATACACAAGACCAAAAGCAGTGCAGACAAGGTCACGGACTGAGCCATTCCTTATGCAGTGAAACGCAACCAGATTTGTAATGCTACCTTGGTCCGGGGATTGTCACAACTGAGCAATTATATGACCACGCACACCACCGTTGACAGAACATTGTTACTGTTGCTTTATTACAGACAACACAGGCCCGGATTTAGCTAATCCAACTACTTGCCTCAGTCTGATTGATCAGAACCTCCAGGTGAGAAATCTGAGTCTTCACTTGGTCCTCCTTACTGATCAAAAAATGTATAGCCTTTGACAGCTTCTCCTGTTGGTATAACATCAAAACAACATTCGTATAAGCCTTTGACAGTGTCTCCTGTTGGTATAACAGGATTTAATCTCACTGGACAGTACTTCATAGCGGAAGGCTCCGGATGTTCAGATCAGAATACCCAATTACGCCCCCACATACAATACGGTAACCAGACATAGCACAGACAAGTTCAATAGATATAACATTACTACATACAAATGACTGCATTAAATATGGATGAGTCTGACCCGGTGCCATGTCCAGAGTCCTCTTAGATAACAGCCTCTGCTTTCGACAGCAAATTGACCTCCATCTTGTCCAGGGGTGGTAGGCTTCTAGCACAGACTTTGGTGACTTTAAAGTGTACTTATTACTACAGAGTTGTGGTTATTCCACCTACCTGTGTGTGCACAAAACTTGAAGTCGCTCCCGAAAAGAGCGTCTGCTAATTTATAAAAATGCAAAATGTGATGTAACAATGTTTGCATCTTTTTGTAGGCCGCACGGACGCACGCACGCACCACAACACTCACATAGGGAAACTGATCCGACACACATACAACTCAGCACAGGTCACCGGTCAATATTTAATCAGGGGCTGAGAAACCCTCGGTAACTGGATAGATAAACAACAGTTTTCCAGACAGATGCTGCATCAACCAACTCAGTCCGGCAATCAGACTGCTGTATTGCACGAAATAGCTAGGTTTAATCGCTCTCCCATCGAGATCTGACAGGCTTCTGCAATGAAGCACATCTGAAATGCAACAGCCTCTTCCCCAGGCCCCTATGCGGTACCTTGAGGATCTTGTAGGCACTGCTCATGGTTGTCACTTTGTGGTTGGCGTGCGAGCCTCCGAGCTTACAAAGGTGGCAGACTGGACGGCGACACACCTCACAATACATGTTCACCTTCTCCATCTCATGCTCCGGACACATGAGCACCTGGAGGGACACCAAGCAAAACACTGACTTAGAATACTTCTCACAGACATCATGCCACACATGCCAAGTGAATCAACAAAAGGACAGTTGGGTAAAAAAAATAAAAATTGGGTAATTTATTTTGGAATTCTCAAATGTTTCTGTAGATGTTCAATAGATTATCAATGGAATATCAGTAACATTTTGACTGTCTACTAACCCAAACCTTGGCCATTATCCTAACCCGAAACCTTATTCGAAACCTAACCCTAACCATAGCAAGCAGTTGCTAATCAACACAGATGAATACAATCAAACTATGTATAGGACGTTGACAGGTGGAAAATTGGGACTTGCAAAATTAATTGTGACCAGAAGTTGTTCAATTACGGGTGACACTTTCACTCTACCACCTAGCAATTCGCTACTGCTCAATGAATCACCAAAACGTGGCAAAACAGAGGCAGAGAGCACTTCTGTAGCCGGTACAAATCAAAACTTCAACTCAAAATTTCACAACCGGTGAAATCGATCCTTCAGCAGTGTCAACAGACCCAATCAACTTGCCCCGCCCACCACCACCACCGACACAAGCTAGTCGCTGCAAAAAATAAATAAATGAACAGAACACCAGGATGATAAACAACGAAAACCCCCACGGATGTGAACCCGGCATCTACCTTGGGCCTGAAGTTCATGGTGGGTCCCACGTACTCGTGCTGGGCTTTGGGGGTGCCCCAGGGGTGGTGAAACTTGAAACACTCATTGCAGTAGCTCGCCTTGCAGTCCATGCAGCTCTTGGTGGCCTCCTGGGGCGGCGGCTTACACATGTTGCACATGATGGCCACGGCGGCACGGGCCGCCTGGCGGTAGCGCTCCACGATGCTCTCCAGGGTGAAGTTCCGGAAGAGCATGCTCATGCCCCGCTCGCCCAGGTCGACATCGTGCTGGCAGCCCGGGCACGGGAAGGTGGTGACCCGGGGAGTGACGGAGCCACGCCTCCATCCTGGCGAGGAGATGGAGCCTGACACGACAGAAGGGCTGTTAGAAGGGCTAATCATGTCAAGGAAGGGGGTGGGGTCTACACACACACAGACACACACACCTGGTCCATTTCCTACACAAACGTAGGTCCTTAGTAGATCGGACCACAAGGTGCAATCTCACAACAATGGATCAAACAAGAGAAAGAGCATGTGTTTACAGTGACCTGGACGCAAACAGATTCACAGAAAATCAAAAAACAAATATAAATCCAGGGGTGGTGAACCCACTCACAAAACTAACCCGAAAGCACTGAAATAGCACTGAAACAGTGCTGAAATGCAAACTCAAATCAAATAAAAGGACTAGCTGCAAATAACTGCAGAGGAAATGTTTTTGGAAACCATTTGTCCAGCTCAAAGTATCATAACACCAACTCTAACACCTTAAAAAGCATTCTAGGTAGACAAACTATAATACATTATTAGAACATAACGAGAAAGGACAAGCATGAAACGACAGACGCAAGCAGTAGGATCTCGCCACGGGGCACGAAATGCACAAAAACTGGAAGATGGGAAGCACAGGATAAACAAAAAAAAAAAAAAAAATGCACTTTACGGAGTACCAACATCACACAGAAGAGCGGTGAGCATGGAGCAAGCATGAGAAAAACATGCTGGGGGCACGTGGCAGATGTTTGTGCGTGTCAGCATGAGGACGATTTATGAAGCAGCGGTGGTCAAGCGTTTTGGATGACGAGCCACAGAGGATCTCGCCATGGCAAACGAAGAGATGGGGGGGGCCTAGGTGTCCCAGCCCAGAGGCAATGACGGGGGATTAGAGTAAGGACAAGGTACTTAGACTGGAGGCGGGGGTGCCGGTCAGGGAGGGAGGGGTTTGCGGCAGCGTGTGCCTGCAGCGAAAGCCGTATGACAGCAGGCTGAGGCGCGCGGACCGACGCCGCAGCGGAACTCAGAGGGCGAGAGCCGGTGTGGAGGAAGTGCTCGGGGCAGAAACAGGCGAGTCACCGCAAGGCCATTCTGGCGGGGGGGGGGGATCACTACAGAAGCTTGTCGTTACATTACACCATCTGAGTCATCATAATGCAACACTGAGGCCAACATCGCCATAGCGTCACTAAAGAGAAAGGATGTAGGACAACGCCGCCAAGTATATGATTTAGCCAAATGCTGCTTGAATAATACTGTCAATTTTTTTTCTTTAGGAGAGGCGTCATAAGGAGGTGTTTATGAAAAGATCTTTACAGAAGAGAATTAGGAGTATATTCACTACAGCATACTCCTTTCAAAACATCTACAAAGCATTTTTTTTTGTTTCACTTCCACAAGCACAAACAGTTGATTAGAATGATAGTTTGTGCACCCAAAGTAATCTCTACACACACAAACATCTTCAACCTAATCATTTTCAATTACAGCCAAATCCACGTTAAGATTTAAAATTACACACAAAAATGTCTTCCCTGAGGCAGGCCTGTCAATAGACCTACGATTGAGCGTTGTGCCAGTATAATCTGGAGAATCACAGCAAGTATAAACATACTATCCCCTCTGTTTCGTGACACATAAAACAGGCTTTTTTTATAGAAACGGTGCCTCCACAATTTAATCTATAATGAATGCCTGCTTGGCTCAGCTACATGGTGGAGGGACCCCCCACAGCATGCTAAAACATTAGGAAATTCCAATTCAAGCCCAACTCCTAGGTAACACCAAAACCCAATTCTCTCTACGCATCCCACTTACGTTCCCCTTTCTCAGACACACATTCCGGAGCCATGGCGCCCTCTCATTCTCCTGCCTACTTGGTAAGACTTGCACGTGCTGACAGGAGACGACTAAACTAAGGCCTGAAAAGCAGCAGGCCGGAAAGAACTAAAAAGTAACAGGAGACATATATTGGTAGGACAGTCCAGTACACATGCACCTTGGCTCAGTAAGACATGTATAAAAAGCAATAATACCACATCTACCAAATCAGGTATATAGGGTTGACAGAGGGGCCATTGCCTAGAGTTGTGGTAATGTACAGTAGAATAACAGTAACTTGGGGGTTCACAGGGGTCGAGTTACACTGTACTCACTACTACAGATATTCAAAAAATGGAACCCGCGTCTACCTCTCCTCCCAAACGACCTTCTCTGCAGTGTGGCTGCAAGCAATGGACAGAGAAGTGAAGTGAGACCAACAATTAACATTATGCAGCATGTGAACAGAGATGGAGTCAGACCTGACGCACTCAGGGAAGAAATGTCAAAACATAACACCGCTTAAAAGAAACTGGTACTTAAGGTCCTCAGAAAAATGTTTTTTAAAGGGTAGGTAGCATGAGCACCAAAACAGTAACCTCAGATTCTGGTTACAATCTGGTTACCTATAACCGCACAAAAACGTTGCGTTTTGAATTTTTGAGAATTGGACAGACTTATATATTCAGAACCACACACAATGTACTATTGTCATACAGAGAACCCACGGAGAAGAGAAACACTAGCTAGCTTGAAGGTGGCTTAGGTTAACCACGGCAACAAGCTGGCCAGTTGCCTTGGTCTTTGCCATATGACACATTAATTCCCTATTTAAATATATCTACTTTGGACAAGCAACCGACCTAGCCTTGCTGCTGGCAACAGCACTCCCTGCAGGTAAGGAGCATTTTATGAGCTTCAACAGGATTCCACATTACATCCCTACATTGGGCAGATCTTACTACACCTTACAAAACAATGATTTGAAAATCAAATTAAGGGAAGTCTCCAAAGATGGTCTGTTTTACCTTAACACTATAGGAAAAATCTCCAACAGTAGGATTTACACCCAAAGCGGTTTCAACAGCAGTCTTTCCAGATGATTTTTTTCACCTCTACATTAAGCCCCTCTCCAGTTGAAACATATGGCATTTTTTTGGATGAGTTAGATGTCCGTGCTTATGACACTTACGCCTTCAACACAGGAACATGGTAAACCAGTATAAATGGACTGAGGCAAGCCTGAACCAACAGTGTTCTTCTCTCCGGATCTGGTAGCTAACTCAGATCAACTCTTAAAATTCAATAGGCCAGTTGAACTGGTAAGTCAATCTCTTATCTTTCTGATGGCAATGGTCTGCTGTGGTGTTTGTGTCCTGTGGGTTTATACTAGAGATGCAACGATATCTGCCAGCAATCAGTATCGGACGATTAAAGATAAAATTTAATTATCGGTAGACCAATGGCTGTAAATTCTGTCAATTATTTCAGACTAATTTTGCTTTTGTTTGAATAGGCACCAAAAATCCTCCAGAACTGTTCATTTTAGCAAAAGTAAGGTAACTTGTTGCATTTTTGTAGATTAAGGCCAATACTTTAATAAATATATATCCAGGCATTGTATAATTGCAGAAAGCTTTTCTTTATCATAATTTATAAATTTTCCATTAATTTTCAGTCTTATTTTTGTGAGTATTTTATTAAAATACATAGAAAGACAACTTCTCTATGATTGAATTTGCATTTGTTGAAATTTGCATGATCAGAAGCATTGTTTCAATTAAAATTATACAGGGGTACACCTTTACAGAAATGACAAAACATCAGTATCTTTCAAGATATGTCATCGGTGCATCCCTAGCTCATACTGTTAAGATCATCTGAACGGTGGTGTTTCGCTAAGCTAATCAGCCGACCAAATGGTTAACATTACCTGCCTGCTGAATTCACTATCGCAGCTGTAAATTACTATTATCATCTACTTAGTTATGATCTGAAAGCCACTAGCTGTCTTATGTGGTGCTAATAAGACTAGCATGCTAGCTACATAGCCATATGTTAGGTTGATGTCCAACAGTACATTAATAAAGTATTCGCTAGAAGTTAGCATGAGATGTCATCAAAACCAGGTTTAGTTTGAAATTGTACATTTACATTTTTCCGTCTAAGTCTAAATTGTGGTGAACAGACAGGCTGGTAGGGTTCCCTCTATGACAGTACATGAATCCATGCCATATTATTCCAACATGAATTTGGAATTGTGAATTGGGAGTTTTGATATGTACTGCAAATTACTGTTACATTTGACCATGTTATATACCACCTACCCTTTTTGTGTTTAGGTCAAAACACATTCATTCACAGATAGCAAAACATCTAGGTACATCGAGTTGCACACTAAAAACAAAAGACCGTCTGAACCAAAATAAACAGTGAAAAATAAGACAACATTGATGAGTTTCCAGCAACAAACCTGTCGGTTTTTAAAGCACTTGACTGATAAATATAGCTCTGTGTCCTTGGCAGAGTTAATTTAATCCCTCAGCCATTCCAACCCAGCAGGTTGTCACCATGACCACCACTGGTCCGACATCCAATCAGTAGAGGCTAAATCTTCACTGAGATGCTGTTAGATTTAAGACTTGAACTGAACAGTATGTTAACATCATTTAACTTACTATAAGTGCATACCATAATACTATAATTGCCATGGTTACTCTTACTAAGCATGAGTATTTTAAATTGCAATTAAGTTAGATTGTTAATGGGACTACAAACGTAACTTTGTTAAACAGCCCCATAACCCTGTTTCTCTAAAGAGCATCAATTGCATCCACTCTATTAAACAAAACCCAGACATAAGGAACATCCAGGTTGGGTCAACGGTACCGCGTTCCACAGCTGTGTCTTTGGGTGGCAGGGGTCAGTTCATTGTTAAGCGAAAGACCGCCTTGTCTTTGTCAATGCAGCTTTGATTTAGAAATTGACCTCTGAGCTTTGCACGTAGCTAATTGTTTGCAAAGCAAATTAGAAGAATATTGTGCCTGCTGCCCCCCCCCTCCACAAACTCCAGTTATTTATAATCGTTTTACACACTGGAGTGGGATAATAGTCATGCTTTGTCCTGCCATGTCTACATAACTCAAGCCTCATCCTACCAAGGTGCGGAAGAGGATATGTATTCTGTGTTGAGAAATTGCTTGGCAGTACTAATTCTAAACTACCCACAATAAATTTAGAAAGAACTTTTAATTATAGGTTTAATAGCCTCCGGGGCATGGATCTCGAGTCTAGACAGGACTAAGGCGTTGACTTGAAAAATAGTTTATTCGTTCGGTTAAAATAAATGTAAGACCCCTCTCAAAGGCTTACAAGATAAAAGGATGCCTGTAAGTAATATTATAAACGTAATTGGTACTGAATCACATTCCTTCTCACAGCGCTGCCATGATGATGACTAGCCAAACTCAAACGCACCTGATCTTGCAAGCCTATCCAGCCTCTCCATGCTTGGCGAGGGCACTCTGGATCGAGGTCCGGGACTCCCCGGGAGGGAGCACTCCGACCCGGCATCGAAAGAATCGTCATGGTTCAACAGAAGTAGCTCTCGGACACACTTATGACACACGCTGTGCTGACAGGGCAAGATGAGCGGGTGCGTAAACAGCTCCTTGCAAATTGGACAAATGAGCTCCCGCTCAATATTCTTGATAGGGACCTGGTGTGGACAAAGAGAGACAGTACTATGTCAACAGCCGGGGATATTCAAATCTCACCCTAACAAATCTTACCGGAGCCTGCTTGTTTTCTTTTCAACCTGATCATTAATTACACCCACCTGGTGTGTCAGGTCTTTGTAAGTTCCTGATCAGAGGGTTGCAATGAAAACATGATGTGGAATCGACTTCGAGGTTCGGATTTGAATACCACTGGTCTACAGTAACCTCATGCTATTTGTTCCAACCTACTGGTTTGGAGAGATCCCGCTTCGATGAGTACTGTTTTTCTTACCCCATAACACAGATGAATTAAATAAACTATAGTAAAGACCTAATTATGGTGTAGAGCAAGTCTAAACATCAGAAATGGCAGCCTTATAAGGCATTGGAAATGCTACCTAAAATAACACGGACTTCCAAAATACCTTCTAAACATTTCATTTGATAGAGGGCAGTATGCAGACGGCACTCTCCATTGTCTTAGTACTTTATTTTAAAATCCCTCTAAGTAAAACACTCACCTGATACTAATCAATAAATTGACTAGTTTCAGTTGGTCATGAAATAAAGCGGGGTCAAAATCCCACAAAAAGGCCTAGGTCGTAAACAATCATTCGTATAATTCTTCCTCAACAAACGTACATTTTAATTGTAGGTTCTGCCCTGAAATGCCCTGACAATGAATGGGCAATAGGGAAGTTAATTTGTTTTTGCGGACGTTACGGAAAGCAATTCCACATAAAAGGGCACCACAGATACTTGAAGTCTTACTGTAAAAAATAACAGGCTAAAGCCTAAATTGCACCCAGTAAGGGTGAAAAGCGAGATCAGTGCAATCTAACAAGTATTTTAACAATCCAAAGATTCAGTACGTTCCACGAGGATGTAGCTAGTATTTTCGAGGTCAAAGTAAACTTGTACGATTTGCACATATTCCACTTACCGGCAAAATTGAGTTACGTCGCGACAATGCAGACATTATAAGTGTCTTTTGTAGCTAAGTTTAGCTGAACTTCTCAGACGTACGTGGAAGACGCCGACTACCACACTCTCGGGCGCTGTCGCGTCGACAATGAATTAAATACCCGTGACTAGACAATGTGGATGAACCCTGGCGGCGTGAATCAGCAAGCGTCGAAAGGCTGCAGCCATTCAAGCAATGGGAGGAGAGGCGAGCAAGCTGTGTGGGGCGGGGTAGGGACTCCGATATCACCATAGTAACAGTGCTGCAGCTCTGAGTATTTAGAAGGGGAGGGAAATGGGTTCGGGTTTCACTGTCCCAAAACTTGAGGCCTGTAACTAATGTTTCAAATCGAGATTCACTATATTGTTGCATTATCAATTTTGCAGCGAACGCGCACTCTATATCACACTAGATTATTTCAAGGCAATTAAATTCGAAATATACTTAAGCGATAAGGCACGAGGGGGTGTTGTACAAGGCCAATACCACGGCTAAGAGATGTTCATATCGCCGAGTGCCAGGACACAGCGCTTAGCCGTGGTAGCCTACAAATGCAATTACCGCAGTAACAAGTGATGTGATGTCATGCCCCACCACAGCTATCAACATTCAAGATTCCAACCATAATGGCAAATATATCAGGCTTGGAGCTGTTCTTATGTACGGCGCACCATGGAGCGCCTTGACACCGCGTACAATATAGGTGTGGTATAAGGGGAATATACCACAATCCCCCGAGACGCCTTACCGACATTAGGAACTTTTTACCAACAAAAATAGTGCAGTGAAAATTGATCTGACGTCATACCTGGGTACCACGGCTATATCAGCCAATCAGCATTTAGGATTCCAAGCACCCAGTTTAGAATACAAGCAATTAAGTGTCATATCAACTAAGTGGCTTGATTTGTATAGACACATTTGTTCAAAGAGCTTAGAGCTTACCCCACCGGTTTAGCAGTAGGCCTAGACAATTTTTGCCCATATGGTGCATTCACCAAATAAAGTTCATCTAAAATGTAAATATTAAATAAGACCTATTACATGAATGCTTTTCCATCAATAATGAACGTTGATACAGGCATTTCATTACTTTATTTTAGCTGACTTTTGCAGTCCATTCGTTATGCAGGCCATTTATACTGCAATACTAATTACTAGGCAGGCCCATATTTAATTTTATTCATATATATATGTATGTATATGGATATATAAATATATACACGCACTATCACAGTTATGTTTGGCTTAACAGTAACTGCTCACGTCATCGCTAGATAAATAGGAAGATTAAATACAAAACAACAGCCGATGTACAAATCCCCATTGTCCACCTTTTAACTTTGCTCTGTATCCTTATTTCAAATTGTATTAAACGTTTATATTTTATCGTGGATTTATTAAATCACGCAACAAAACCATGTGCATCCCTCCCGTCAACCTAGTGCACACCTTGATCTAACCCAGACCATATTGAAGACGCCAGCGTGGCCGTCCAACATGCTACTGATCTGACATTTCGGTTAAGGATTCTCATAAATCATATCTGACGTTCACTCACCTCTCCCGCTGTTATCCGCTGGACTATCTGCTCCACCAAACTCGGTAACATATCCTGATTATCTTCCGTGTCCGCGGAATCCGACATAATGACTATTCAGACAAGATGATAAATAATTGGTAAATAACAAAAAAAAATCCTAAAAAAATGAATGGCTTCCCAAAGAGAGACTGTCAAATTCGGAGAGATACATGTGCTTCTTCATCCTCATCCCCTGTACATTAGGGCAGCCTATAGCATACAGTCCATGCCCAGCGGCTTGAGGAGAACATTTGATTTTCGCCAGAAATCATCTTTGATGCTTAACCCCGCCCTCACTGTACATCTTAGGCGTGCGCTGCCCGCTGTTAAAAGGCATGAGCATCATCCGCGACGTCTCTGACTGAGCCCTTTGTATTTCTCCTGATGTAACTCCAGCCTACCGAACAATTACTTGATTATAGGTATTTGTACATGACAAAAAATATTTGAAATTATGTTTGGGAAGAGATATTTTCAAATAAAACTATGGAATTATTTGCGTCACCCAATCACGTATGAATCAGTGCGTTCATGTATGCATTACATTGGCCTATAAATAGAAAGATTTAGCCTAGATCTTAGTTCATCACGATCTGAAATCACAATGTCGTTTTGCCTAACGGTTATGCGTTTTTTATAATACAGTTTGACTAAACTTTTTTTGCAGATTACTCCTCTCTGCTCTCAGTATAATCCTAAAATCTAAATGATTTCATGTTGTAACAAAAAAAACGATTTAAGAAAATAGTTGTACAGTAAACGTGAATTACTCTGGATATGTCGGTGAATGAGATTACGTCGTGCGTAATTATTGGCGATGCCACTTGTTCCACGCATGGCGACGGCGTCACCAGATGGCCGCATCACGCAGAATTCACCTTATTGGACAATATGGTAAAACAAAAGCGGGGGTCTTTGCAAACGCACGTCTTAATGTCATCCGCCAACAGTGCGGTCTACTAGAATTCATCTGTGCACCATATGGCTACATAATAGACTTTGTGCGCAATGTACTGACTTCGTTAACCAAAATAAAAATAACATTGTCATATCTTTAACGACCCGACATACCCGTGGCAAATAAATGCAATTAGACATGTAATCTTCAAGTAAATCTAACTAGTATCATGTCACAAGCAAGTTTGTATGGTGTGTAATTCAATAGTGGAAAAAGCCTATTTCCCCTGGTTCTTTATGAAGACCGGTGAGTGCGTTACTGACACCAGGTTAATACTGTCAGTTTATTGAGTGTCTCTGTTCTCTGTCATAAAGGCTTTGTTGGCACCATTGTGGGCTACTGATTAAAAGTGGACAAGCTAATCGATCACTGGAAAACTAGCAAACGCTGCAGACCTCAAAGACAATCTCCTTAATTATATCTAAGTAATAACTTCTGTTCATCATGACTTTTTACATAGCAAAAAAACAATGACAGACCACACAAATGAAAAGTTAGGCATTTTTATTAATTTCACAAATAATTCACTGCCAAGCAAGTTTAGTTAATTTTACATGATCTTGTTTTTGTTAGGTAAACATCCCATATCAAATTCTCCTACCTCATTGAAATAGCAGTGACTGGATTGAGCACTTTCATGACAGAGATGACACTGTCATATATATATATATATATATATATACACACATACACATATACATATACATATACATATACATATATATATAACCTACACTCAATATTTCTATGAAGTATAAAAAAAAAATAAGTTAAACATTGTTTCTGTGGTTCTACCCTCGGTACAACCGTGTTTAGCTAACGTCTGTTTTCGCAACGAATCAGTGTGTTGTGCTAGCCAAATTCCAGGTAGTACCTGGGCTGTAGTTCTTCATGTTGAGGCAAACATTCATGCGTCCATTGACCCAATCGCCACTCATCTGCAGCCACAAGCACACCCATACAGTAGACAGCCCGGTTTCTGCTGTGTGAGGCACATTTCAGAGAAGGGAACCAAGTCTGAGTAAGCAGTCCCATGACATGTCAGCTTTGAGGAACACAACACAAAATGCATCTGGAGCCACCTATGCGTGGATTAACAAAACACACAAATTCTAGACACCCAGTCATCCTGGACAAACACAAGAGGCTTGATTAGTGTAGCATCCATGTTGGTTAAAAAAAAAAAAAAACTAGCAAAAAAAACCTAAACTATACAAGTAAAAAAAAAACCATTTTGATCTTTTGACAATGTGGTTGAGAACCTACATTTTATCTAGCCGCTACAAGTTCCGTCTTTTAAAGAACATGTTTCGGAGAACAGAACGGGCTGTGTACAGGGCATGTCATCAAACAAAAACAACACTGAATCCGGCTAAGACCACGCCAGAAAGAAGGAGCTCTTGACCAGCCTGAACGTCAACACCGCCAGTCCGCTCTCTATTATTGATGGACACGATTATTTATTTATCCCCCCCCACCCCATTTCAGTCAGACGGAGTCCCTTTCCGTCTACACACTATAGTTTCTATTGCTAAGGTAACCAAAGGGAAAGGCTGCGGGGGCGGTGGTCTTGGTACTTGGAGGCTGGGGGGGGGGGGCACTGGGGGCGGGGCGAAAGGCTGTTGTCAGGTGCAGGTGCTTCTCCAGGTTCGGTGCAGCTGCTGCAGATACTGAAAGGCTCTCTCGCTCACGTTCAGAGCCGGGTGAACCCGGCGCAGGTCGGCCTCGCCTAACAGAGACAGGCCGCAGATCCCGAAGTAGGCGTGCAGGGGGTCTGGAGCAGACAGGAGGACCGGGAGAGAGGGAGAGAGAGGAAAGTGGGTCAGCCGAGTGACGCGCCCCCCGGCACCTGGCGCTGACGGGCCAGCGTGGCTTTTGGACGGGGGCCACGTCACAAAAAGACAGACTGCTGTGTCAAATGTGGCTAGCTGATAGGTTGAAAACACCCGTCGATGCACTGTGAGGTCTGGCCGGCGTCTGCTCTCTTGTCCGCCTGGTGATGAACAATCACAGGGATCACCAAGTCCCAACAGATCTTTTGACTACAGCCCTATGTGAAGACTACACAGGTGGGCTGAAAACGATCAAAATGCACAACTAGGAGGCAGTTTTTTAAACTTTTTTTTAAGAGAGCTCATCTAATGTCCTGCCAAAGAGGTTTAAAATCGCATACGTCAATACCTGTCACAAAGGACCAAAGGCTTATGAATAAATCAGATCTCAACTTGATCAGCGCCAACAGGTCGCCAATACCTGTCTGGATGTCTGATCCCAAACGTGTTGAGTGAAACACCAGATCCTCTTTCCTTATTTGACATTTGGTTACAAAAGTCTAATCTTACATTTATCAAGATGCCACCTCTGAGGACCCAATGAATAGGCTACAACAAATTATTGGTGAGAAAAGAACAGTAAATGCAAGTATTATACTCTACCTAAACAGCACAGTCTTGATAACAATGGTAGTCAATGGATGCATTGTTGTTTGTTGGACTGGCCCTTTAAGGGAGCATTAATTATGCACCATGACCCCTTTTCACTGTCTCCCAGGAGACTACGCTAAAAGCCTCATAGGTAATGTAACATCACTGAATCATATGGAAAAGACAACAGATTGGGAGCAGACAGTAAAATCATATAAAGAGGCATTTCGATGATAATCATCAGTCAAGGACATATGGAAATGTATTTTAGAGACTTTTAGAGGCAATGACGATGATGCGTTTATAATTACGGTCCAAGTTCTTTCAACTGCATCTATGAGTTTCAAGTTTATCAAAATACAAAAGCTTAATGAAATTAAGTTATTTTGAAGTTATTTCTAAAATAACTACTCAACTACACTGTATAATCTGTAACCTTCATTTTCAGTGAATTCTTCCACTGTGTTACCTGATCATTCTTAGTTTAAACATTACAATGTGATGACAACACGAGATACCAAAAAGAAGCAAACAAAAATAATGCAGCTCTATAGTATTTGCGTGCATAAAAAATGACTAACAGTCAAGAAGTCAAATTAAACTGTCTGACTTCTTTAACAACAAACAGGAATGGAATGACATTAGAGCAGCTATATTTTCATGGTGAAATTCCCTACGATTGTTTACTTTTCACTTTGATGCCACTTTTTTGTACAGCAACCATTCGCTCCCAGCCACACCAAATGCGGAAGCTGGTCCCTTGTTGAATAGTGGCACCAAGACATATGGGATATCAGAATCCCACCCATCCTAACCGGGCATCTTTGAACCCGGCTTCATTCATATGCTCCTCTTTCAAGCCAGAGAAGCCAACAGTTTCTGTAACACGAGGCGTGTTCCGTGTCCTTAGGGCTCGTTCTGGACAGTCATCTCATCAGTTAGACACCACAACCCCCTGGGTGTTGTCGCACCGGCAGGTTTCCACTGACAAAGGGCACACACCTCCCCGGGATAACCTTACCCGGGTGACTGTCAGGCCATTTAGCGAAGCCGCCCACCAATCGGTCCTGTGTCGACAGGATATAGTTTCGGTTCTTCTCGAAGTTGGTGTACTGAAAGACGTCCAGGAGCTGTGAAAGGGAGTGGTGAGAATCAGGCCGGGACAGATCACAGGGACACCTTAGAGGCAGAGCCCACTGGCATACCAGAGTTAATAGACCCACAAGTGCATGGTCTGAAGCACGCCAACTACAGACATTATAAATGGGTTAAAGCCAATCTGTGTGTAGCATCATGAAATAGATCTGTACCACTTTCAAACAGCTCACATAGGCTTATACTGGCCACCGCTGAGTACTACCTCCCATCATGACACCCGCATCTGTGTGTGACTATCCTGAGGTCACTTGACCACTCGATATCTGATAAACAGCAGTTAGCTTATTTTTTCTTAGCCACTGCACTGTAGCTGTGGCTCTGTGCTTCGTGTGTACCGCACCGCACAGGCCATATTTGTAGAGTGCTTGTGGTATTGCTTGTCACATGCACCCTTTGACCCGCCTCGGGCCATAAATGCCTGTGACTCGGTCAAAGTCGCACCGGGTGTTTCTGTACCCTCCGTTTACGGTCTCTGATGGAAGTAATCAGGCTAGGCAGAGTCCAGGTGGAGCCACACACCTTCCACTTCTCAATGATCATATTGACTGTGGCTCCCCGGGATATTAAAGGCCTTTGAAACATTTGTGTAGACATCTCCTGCTATGTGTCTGTTCGCACATTTGTGACTCTTTGAAGCCCCTCTTTGCTCATGACTGAGCATTCGTTTTGCTTCACTTCCCGACAGAGAGTACCTAAAGAAACGGATGAATTCACTGTGAATTACTACAATTCAACACAGCTGGAGGCCAATTAACTTGGTGCATGATTTTGAAGGTGACTGGGTGCATCTGAGCTAATTTAGGATTAGTTTTACCGAGGAATGGAGACTCACCCAATTGAAACATGTGAGTTTGTTACATTAAATAGGTAAAAAAAATAGGTTAAAAAAACGCATAAAACTCGGACAAACTGAAGACAAAAAGTGGGCACATTTAAAAGGGGTTTAGATGTTCAATTACACTGGTTGGCATTGTACGCGTTTGTTTTTATTTAACAGAGACTGTGGTGAAATATAGAAAGCCCCCCCCCCCCCCACAGACCTCCCAATAAGGTTTTCAACACAGGGTTAACGTGGCCTTCGAAATGCACGTCAACACGTAATACCAACACATCTGATTAATCGACTGGACCTCTCGCTAAAACGACTGCGTTAATGGACCATAGAGGAGGTGCAGACCGGCACACAGACGTGCAGTTCTGGCCCGGCTCCCGTTACCTCGAGCGTGGCGCCCACCCAGAAGGAGTAGCACGTGTCCACAGGCTTGTTGGGGCGGCCGTGGAAGCCGTTCTGCTGTCTCATGACGCACCAGCGGCGTATCCGGTTAAGCTCGCGCTCGCTGAACATCTCCTCTAATTTTCCCATCAGACGCAGGGCGGCTACGGCACAGAACGTGGACCCACCTGGCACCGGGGCGGACAGACAGCTTAATCACAGGGTTCATCCGTCACAGCGTCGCTATCTAACTTCCCCTTTTCAACTGTCAGAACACAAGCGCCCGACATGTCTTATGAATCCCCGATTGGAGAAGTTTATTGTTAATTGTTGGGGTTTAAATCTGCCCCAGGACCAGCTGTGCGTAGAGGTATGCATGTACCTACCCATTTGAGATAATGCTAATAAATCAACCCCCCCCCCCCAAAAAAGGGGTACATTTTGCATCCAGGTTAGAACACAGGGTATAATTTCCACTTAATTTATAGAACTGAAATTCTTCGTGTAACGTGCAAAGGTTTCATTAAGCAAAACCCCGCCTGCAGTAGCAAAGCTAAGCCTGGGAGTTCCCTGGAATAATAGGACTTAATTGTGAGGCATTAAGAGGATATATGCTGTGGTATGGTTTTTAGGCTAGTGGCTAATCCCTTCCTAGACCCGTAATATCCAGAAATCCCCCGGTCCTGTCTACTATACTCACCATGCGATTCCAAACCAGCCCCTTGGCCAATGCCGTTGTCATATGACTAAGGAAGCAAAAACAACATTGAGACTATTAGACAAACAAAGCACCAAATACCTAAAGTATGATCATTCATCTTCAGTGGACAGACTGCGGAAACATAAAAGGCTGTGAGCTCTGTCGTAAAAACAAGGGTTTGCGTGACATAACAAGCAGCATTAGTTCCAGCACCTTCGAGAAATCACAGATTTAGTTAGTGAAATTCCGTAGGCCTTTTGCATCACCGATTTGACTGGCTGTTCTCAGGACAGTGGCAGCCTCAGGTCAGCCATTTGCCGCAGGGAGACGTGTTCTGATGCCATTGGAGATGTGGGACCTAAAGGTTTTTCACACAATGGCACGGCAGTTAGGCACGTGAAGAATGGAGTGTTGGAACAGAACTGGAAATATTTCAAATACATTCAAACTGTTTGCAATTGCAATCGAGGTAGGACACCAGTGAAAAACACACACTTCCAGAAGGTACGCAGTTCTAGAGGTGAGTTAAGGCAATTACTGGCCTAATATTAGACATCTCCAAATGTGCTTTCATATTCCTATGTTTGTGCGCTGACCTGTCAGGTCACTTCTATTCATGCTCAAGCGATAGGCCTGTAAGAAATAAATGAATGCGCATTAATTACCAAAAGTCGGAGTGCATCCCAGAGATTAGATTGAGACTTCTTGTCTAAACATTCTAAATTAATGATGTCATTATGAATGCACTAAGGCACACACCAAGTACAATGTAGATTGCCCAGAATCCAAAAGCAAATGCACGGGAAATGTTCCATATTCACTGCCAGACAAGTCGAGAATGAGGTGGACCTGCTTTGGCAACAATAACAACGTTAAATGTGGGGATGTTTACTCTAGCTCCAAGCAAATTTGAATGAGTAAGAGGATTAGCGACCAATGAGGCCTTCCCTTCAGTCTGGATCATATCCTCTATTTTTAGGTATACGAGAATAACCTCAGAGCTTAAAACCATCACTGTGCTGGCTCCCTGGACTGCCTGTCTGCTTTCACATCACAGTGGCCAACAGCACAGCCTCAGACAAAACGCGCACGCACGCGAATATCATTTTCTGTTGGACTGCACGTGAGCGATGGAAGA
>JACXGI010003317.1:8972-40756 GCA_016801175.1 Esox masquinongy | reverse complement strand
ACGATCATTATCCTCAGGCCCAGCTGGGGACAGCGGTGCCTGGTCTCCTCGCCTCCATCCTCTCATCTCACGGAGACTTGGATAAGGGGGTGTAACTAAACCCTATGACTTGTGTGTTTTGGGATGAACTACGAGCGAGAGCGTTTCTCTCTGAAACAGCAGAGGCAGGCGATTTAGAAGCGAGGCGTTTTAATTCTAAAGCAGTTGTTTGGATGAAGGCCTATCTCTGGACTGGCGTCTATGGTAAGAGAAACAAACGCCAAGTTAAACTCACATTAGGTTAAAAGTAGACAGTGATTGAGGGTTGAACCTGCTGTATAAAATACAGCCAAAGCTTAATGACAGAGGCCAAGTGAAACCGACTTACCATACTCCTACGGATGTAATTGATGGCCTTCTTGATGTCCATGCCCGACCAGTCGTCAAGCATGTAGCAAATGCACGCTGCGCAGTACACGAACCTCATGTCATTCTCACTTCCCTCTGGGACGGCATAGAAACTAAAAGCCAAACAGCAGACATGTTAAGGGTGTTTTTTCTTCCCCCCGTTCTTGAAGACACAAGGTTTGCTGTGTCAAAGTTTTTTTGTTTTTTTTTACACTATAGATCCTCTCAGAATAATACAGTCAAACAAGACACAGTGATGCCATTGTGAAAATAACAACAGCCCAGCCCTGTTTCCATTGTCAACTAACACTTACGCTCATCGTGTGTATTGCCTTCTTTCCAGCACCGACTTTTGCCGATAACTGCCTAGGGCTTTTACTACTAAATGTACATCCAAAATGTATGCATTAACTCTAAGTTGATCCGGATAACAGCGTCAGCCCAGCGACTAAACTGCTCAACAGATCCACCCCCTTTCACAGAAAACACAGGAGCCACAATGTACCACAATGCATTCATTCACAACAATCGAATACCCTTAGTGTCAGACAACAGCGACTTGTCTTCGTGCTCACAGCCTAAGCCCCCGGGGAAGCTCCGATCTCCAGCGCAAATCGGCCGCAGCACCCCATTCCCACCAGGTGTCGGTAAAGACGACGTCATCCGCGGCGTGGACGCGGCCGAGGACGCTTACCTTCCGTCCTCCAGCTGAAGGGCTTTCAGGCCCATCAGACAGGCCTCCTTGTTGACTCGACCCAGGTCGTCCCCCAGGATGATCAGGGAGGCCAGGCCAGTGTATGTCATGGCCACATGGCCACTGTCGTACGGGTGGGACACCCCGGGGCCCTGGGGAGACAAACCGACGGGATCAGCCGTCTTGCCTGGACACTTGAAGTTAACCAGTCGGCCAATATGTCCAACGGGGATGGGCCTTGAATGCGTGGTGGTTTGAAAATACCTCCGAGGTGCTGTATGGAACTCCGATGTGTGATGACCCGCGGAAGCCGCAACGTCCTAAATTGGATTCTAGGGGGGAAGGGAACAAAATATTTCATCTGAAACCATGGTAAAGCCAGCACACACAAGTGATGTCGCCTACATTTAATTAAATCTCTTAACTCGTTTGAATTGCCATCTCTCCTACAAAACAAGCGGAAGAGCTTGAATCTCTCATTAAGGTACATTAGCTGAAATTGGCTGCCTTATCAATGCAGAAAAAAATAAATCCTCACGTCTGGACGGTATCCCAGCCGTAGCCTGCTAGCCGTTGGGGATTTACTCCGCACCGTGCTTTAAAATACAATTAATTCCACTGGGACAAAAAAAACCATCCATATTTTCTCCTTAGTTAAGAAGGATACGGAGGCTGAAGTCGCATGCCTTTAAACACTTAAATTCTTATTTTTGGAGGGCCAGTACCAAAGAAAGAAATCATGCGGTCACTACAATAACTTACTCTGAGTAATACCTTATGCTAAATTACGTCAATGTCTTCTAAGATCCCGCCTATAAATGAATTTTGACTGGTGACAGCTCTGCCGCTTGTAAAACCTTCTTGCACAGTGCGATCACAAAATTCGCTTTCCAGCTAGAAGTAAAAGACAACTACTCATTTGTTATGGGGGAATTTCAACAGGATGTAGTCCATTTGGCTTCTGTACATGTCACATTCCAGGGCAGAATTTTGTAGATCATAATTAACCAAATTCTACCCTGAAATCAGTTCTTGCTCTTTTGAGCCTATGTATTTTATATTAATTCCATTTCCCATCGTCATCCTTCCTTAAATACAAACTACCCAGGACACACTACAGTGCTGCGGCATCTCAAACCAAATAGGAGACTGGCACTAGCCAACTTCAAATTATACCACTTTCCTTTTTACAATATATGAGAATTATGCCTTGATAAATACCATTAGGGGAACAAGATCTGTTATTTGATATTTGAGGATCCAAAACTCAACATCTCCAAATGGGTCCTCTAAATGTGCCCAATACTTGCTAATGCAACTGAAGTGTGGAAACGGGCCAATAAACATATTAGGATGTCTTCTTCCTTTCCCTGTCCTCCAGTATAATGCAACAATAACCTAATATTATCTGACTGAAATGCTTGCGGAAGCCTTCATGCAGCTCCTTGCTGGAGACCAGGGTTCAATTCCCGTCCCCACCCTTCCTCTTGTAGTCTCCACTATATTCAGGGCCGTAGCTGACGCTGAGACAGGTGGTTATAATTCATGGAGCCCATGGTTTGGGGGGGCCCACTGACTGTCCATAAATGAGGGGCCCCGAGCATATCTTTTAAAAAGAGGCCCAGGATTCCTGGTAACGGTCCTGACTATACCAGTCTCCCTCTGATCCCAGTTGTCCATAAAAGCCTTGCAAAACCAATAGAAAGTAATGTCCTTTAGGGAAGAAACAAACACAGGCTGACAAAAAAAAAACTCACAACTGAACCTGAATTCATACAGCATCATAGTATACATTCCAATTATGTTTTAAATTTAAAAATAAAATCTACAGAGAGGCTGTAAGAAAATCTATAATATTTATCTTTATATGAGAGTTTTTATGCTTCATTGGTCAAGATAATGGTGACAAAGAGGAGTTTTTTTTTGCTAAAGGCTAACCTATGATGCAACAGCTCATTGAATGACCCCAGGCAACGGCATGGCGATTTGGAAGTGCATGGCCAGGTTTCCTTTTTGTTTATTTTATTCATCGACAGACCTTGGAGAGCTATTTATAACCTACCTGGAATTTACAATTACCATGGCCAGATTGTTCAGGGGTCTTCAATGATTGTGTTCAGTCATTTAAACCAAACAAAAAAGGAAAACCAAAATGATGTCTAGGAAATGTTTGAAACTAGCCCTTCACAAACAGGAGTTGATTACCATGCTCTGCAATTCTATATCAGTCTATTCAACATGCAGCATCAACAGAAGCCAAATCATTCCCCATTGCTGGCTTTGGGGCCACTCTACTAGGTATAATGCTGTCATCTAGTGGACACACATTAGGGCAGCTTCATAAAATAGGTTGTCTTATTTCTCTTAATAGCCTAAATAATTCAAAAAAGAACACCCAGATGTGCAGCAATGACTGAAGAGAGAGCTCATAAATGCGGCAACTAAAACAGTCAACAAGATGTTGGGTGGGGCAAGAAAAAGTGTGTGTGGCTGCTGGCCAAATGCATGCCTCAACCAAAATCCATTGGCCCAAATGGCCCACCCAACTAAAGCAACTCATTGAAGTGTAGAGGGGCTCCTGCACAGACTGGTTAGATTCTAGGTTGTATTACAGCCAACTGTAACCCGGACATCATGCTTGGTTGTTGTCCTTGGTGATAGCGAAATCGATTAAGAATTCACACTTAACTGTACACTGTATTATAACCACTTTTCATTTTTACTAGCAACGATTGTACCTTGGGATGAAAAAATAAATAATTGGTAGTCTAGGTGTAGTTTAGCTCTCTAAGTTGCTGCCTCCAGAAAACAAGCACCAGTTGAAGAGTGCCCCCCGCCCACACACCACCTTTCCTCACAGTCCTATCTGAAGAAAAACATAAAATAAACGTAATAGGAGTAGTCCAATTCATAAGAATTTAGGAAGCTCACTTGGTTTAAGGGGTCCTAATTTGATGAGGTGTTAAAAGCAGACTGCTCAGTTTGACCAAAATAAAAATAAGTGTTAACATGGCAACAAAAAAAAACATGAAAAAGTTTATAACTTTTTATAAGTTAAGGAAACACTTACGGTCCTCTATAGGAAGCACTTGTAGTGAGTAGACCCATTCGATCAAGCTGGGCTTGTCTATTACGTCAAGGGAATCCAATACGTCAAGACCAGATAGGGCAAAGAAAACGATGGTCAACCTAAACAAGAACAAACCGGTTTTACAAACTCATACAGTAGTTTTAGTATAATACTATTAGATTTCCCCACAGAACATTCTAGGTAAGTACAAGTATTTGGATAGTTACATGCATGCTGCTGACATTTTAACTGGTTAGCTGACTTTAAACAACCCAGGTGACTCACGTAGCCAACTAGATTGACAATGGCCACTAGTCATAAAAACAAGTGCGGTTTAATTCTGGCTGTGTTCTACCAACTATATGGTTGTCAAGTGATATTAAGAGTTCATTTGTAAAAGATAATTTGGTTTCAAATGTCTCTGTTTAAAGCCAAGGTTCAAAGGCTTGGGATAATGGGATGGGCAGCTAAATTAATCAAATGTAACCAGTTCGCTAACTAATTCCGCCGGTTTTATCAATGTTTAATTTGAGCCTATTATAACTAAGCAGCAAACAATAAAACCGAAACAGCGGCACGAGCAGTCTCGCCTTTCCCATTCATTCGGCAAGTTACAGTACAGTAGTATTGAGTTTAACGTTAGTTAGCATTTTTGCTAGCAAACTTGTGAAACGAAAGTAGTACATCATAATTCATGCCAACACTTATACCTGCTTGTTTCTAATGATGAATATCTCTCTGGTAAAACCTGAAGACATCTTTGAAAGAATCGTACATGTCGATCTTTTAAAAAGTCAATTTGTTCAAATTCGGCTAGTTGTTTCTCCTCTTCCGCCATCTTTGAGTTTGAAACCCCTTCCGCGTTACCCACATAACTTCCGTGTAAACAAGCGTTGCATCGCACAGTTATACTGGAGGCTCAATGTGTATTATTTCGTAATTTGCCAAAATGCAGAACTTATTTTACGTCAACGAAAAGATGTGTAGGCACAGATTTATTGAACTGATTAGGTCACTTAATAAGAGGAAATGAAACAAAGACGACACACATGATTAAATGACATGCAGGCAAATAACTACACCAGGAAATGAATTATGCATGATTAATTGTTATTTTATTATTTTCCCAAAACGGCTCAAGTCAGACATCCTCATAGACCTTGTCTCCAACTTGGGACAGCCCTGAAAGTAAATAATGAACACAGATTAGACAAATAAACAAGACAGAAAACTGTTGCTGATTCGAGGTATTAGGTGTGAAATTCACCTATGAAACATCTGTATTATAGGTCCACCCCCAGTTGGTCCAATCTCTTTGGTGCGTTCCTCCCATCCTTTGGTGGGTTTGCAGAGCCTTGCCGGGTCCCTGCTGACACCAGCCTCCGCCTAGGTGAGGTCCAATGAATAGCAGGCCGTTGTTGTCATACATGATGTTAGAAATGGAATTGGTAGCCTTACCATAGAAATAAAATTAATTGACAGGGATACCTGAGAGTTTACCTGTCAAACTTCCATTGTTAGGGGTTTCAAGGGCATTCTGTTTCTACCGATTTTACCTTCTCCTTTAGCTTGGCGAGCCTTTTGTGTTTTTCTAGCTCCTGCTTTTCCTTCTCCTGTCTTTCTTGGACTTTTGTCTCCATCTTCTGGAAGTCCTGCAGATAAGTTAGTTAACTGTTTTACTGGCTTTCCTCCACCACAATGTTTCTTCCACCTCAAAAGCTCAGATAAGGGTGCTTATATTTGTCCTGTTTCAGATAAATGTTTTTGCCAATTCTTTTTTGCACAAACACGTTTCAAATACATTTACAAATGTTACCCGAAATGCTTCCAACATGTTTATTTTAAAACCCACATGCAATGTTTTTATTTGAAAAAACAAAAACATCACTTTCTAAAAAAATCACTGTCCTTTAAAAAAAAAGCATCTTATTTCCTTGAGCGTCCTTTGGATCTTCAAACGCTCAGTCTGAACATATCAGGGTTACAAAACTAATTATTTTATGTACACAAACCAATTGTCTGAGAATTGTCAAGAGCCCACCCCATCACCCAGATGAACATTCATAGGTGTATTACAATTTAATTAGCCAATTCATAATATTGGTTAGCCTAATAGGTCAGACGCTCAATTAACCTCGGGGTTCATATGTGTTAGGAGATGAGATCAAAACCAGAACAAAGCCCAGCCTCTCTCTTTCAAAATTACCTTCCGGAATTTCAAAGTTAGAAACGGCTAGGAATTGAGGATTGGTCCAAGGCACCAGAACTAATGCAGCTCATTATCTCATGCTAACCATTGTTATATTGGCAGATCTACCGTTCCTTTTATGTTTACGTACTCAGAGATTAGCCACTATGCAGATGGCCTGCAGTACCATCCCACTAAAACCAGGATTTCAAACAGCTTTTATTCAATGAGAGCATTAAACATAATTAACATCAAGGTCCTATACGTATATATATCAAATCAGATTGAGAAATACTGTTGGGAATACAGACCCTTCACCTACCCTCTCCTGAAAGCGTTTGATGCTCTGGCCTGCCACTCTCCTTTTCTCCTCCATGTCTGCCTGTTCCTGTTCCTCCTGATGCCTACTCACAAGCTCCTCTTCCTCCTTCTTCTGGCGAATATGGGCCTCCAGGGCCAGCTTCACCTCCAGCTGTCTCCGGCGCTCCTCCTTGGCTCGTCTCCTCTGCTGGATCTCCTCAGTGAGCCTCTGCTCCTCCTCCTTCTCCATGCAAAGCCGGCGCTGCCTCTTCCACTCCTGCAGACGAGCTGCTGCTTCTCTCCTCTCCTCCTCGGCCTGTCGCTGCCGAGCCTCAGCCTGTGCCTCCTTCTCCCTCCTGGCAGCGCTCTCCTGCACCTCCTGCTGCTGCAGCCTTGTCGCCCTCTCCTGCTCTCTCTCAGCCTTCCACCGGTGAATAGCCTTGTCAATGGGTAGTAAAGTATTGCATTTTCGTAAAAATTAAAATGAAATAATTTCAAACTAAACATTCATAGGAAGAACTTTAGCTGGATTTCAAGAGCTCATAAAAAATGGCTGGCGTAAGACATTTCAGAGCTCATAAAAGGTGGCAGATAAACAGTTTTTAAAAAAAACGTCAGCTACTTGTCTACCAAGGCACCATCGCAGGAGACATGTAAACACGCTAAATTTCCAATAAAGGTATGCTGGGCTACCTTTTTTTTCTTCTCATGGAGATGCAGGAACTCACGATACCATTGTTCGTGCTGTTCAATGTCATGCAGAGTTTTGCCGGGCAGGTAGATCAGAGCCTCTTTCCTGTAAGCAGGTTTGCCATTGTACCTGGTCCACACCTTCAGGAAACTCTGCTGGTCATACTGGTCCCAGCCCCCATGTTTCCCTCCAGTCTGCTGTAGGAATGCCTCTAGTGCAGTCACCTCGAGATGGATGCCATCCTCCAGGGCTTTTGCAACACACACCTTGGCTGAGGGAGCAGGGGGCAACTCTGGGTCTGCTTTTACAGGCAAGAACCAAGTCTTAATCTTCTTTTCGAAGGCACTTATCTCCTGGCTGCATGTTCTTTCCTCTTTCAAAAGCTTCTCAAAACTGACAAATGAAAAGACAGAGGCAGCTCATCTCAGGCTTAACTATCACTGTCATTTTGAAATATGCATGGCAGCCGACAGTTGTTACCATGTCCTACCTTTGATGTTGATCCTCTTTGAAAGTATTGATAGAATTTTCAACTTCTGTCATTATTTCTTTCAGTTTGTCAATTACTAAAAAACAAAGTTAGGCATAAAAGACTGTATGGAAGTTACTTTGGCAGAAGCTTCTAAAATTAAACAATTAAATGCTATATATCACAGTGCCCTTTGATTTAAATCTGAGGATAGTTTTAGGACTCAAAGTATTTTATATTAGAAAGGTGGGATGAGCCTCCCTCTATCTACATTAAGACTAATGTACATATATTTTAGTTTATTTAAGACACACACTTGCTGAAATTTCCAGCATATCTCACATGACTAATTAAAGTTAAAACAATTTGAGTCCAATAACAGGATTTGTTAGCTCATGCTTGAATGCCTTGTAACCTTACATCAATGAAGGTAAATAAAAAAAGTAATGAATTGAACTGTTTCTGTGCCAACTAGTTATAAACAACTTACACAAAGGGGTAGGCTTCACATCAGTCAGCTGCCTCTGGAATCTCAGTACACCATTTTGGATTTTCACCAGTTGGTTTTGCAAATTCATATCTAAGGCACAGAGAATATGAACACTAAAAATTAAACATTAAAGTTGTGTTTTCACCTGTACAAAAACAGTTTTCCATAGAGTACAGCATCAACCAAAGTACACACGCTCAGTATTTCGATCATCTTGAAGTCTTTTATCAAACTCTTCCAATAATCCCAATCCCTCAGGGAAAATGTTCTTCCTGCCTTGAACTTTCACCATCTTCTCCTTTTCCAGTTTCTCAATCCTGTTTTAAGAACAATAAGTTTAGGCTTGATGTTGATACCCAATATCTACACTACTATTCAAAAGTTTGGGCGCACTTAGAAATGTCCTTGCTTTTCAAAGAAAATACTTTTTTTGTCCATTTAAATAACATCAAATTGATCAGAAATACGGTATAGACATTGTTAATATTGTAAATGACACTTTTTGCTGGAAACGGCTGATTTATAATGGAATATCTACATAGGCGTACAGAGGCCCATTATCAGCAAAAATCATTCCTGTGTTCGCTAATCCAAGCATATTTTAAAAGGCTAATTGATCATTAGAAAACCCTGTTGCAATTATATTACCACAGCTGAAAACTGTTGTGCTGAGTAAAGAAGCAATAAAACTGGCCTTCTTTAGACTAGTTGAGCATCTGGAGCATCAGCAATTGTGGGTTCGATTACAGGCTCAAAATGGCCAGAAACAAAGAACTGTCTGAAACACGTCGGTCTATTTTTGTTCTGAGAAATGAAGGCTATTCCAATGTGAGAAATTGCCAAGAAACTGAAGATCTCATACAACGTTGTGTACTACTCCCTTCACAGAACACAAACTGGCTCTAACCAGAATAGAAAGAGAAGTGGGAGGGCCCTAGTGAACAACTGAACAAGAGGACAAATACATTTGAGTGTTTAGTTTGAGAAACAGACGACTCACAGGTCCTCAACTATTCATTAAATAGTCTAGTACCCGCAAAACACCAGTCTCAACATCAACAGTGAAGAGATGGCTCTTGGATGCTGGCCTATTAGGCACAGTTACAAAGAAAAAGCCATCCCAGACTGGCCAATAAAAAGAAAAGATTAAGATTAGCGAAACAACACAGACACTGGACAGAGGAAGATTGGAATAAAAAGGCCAGCATCCTGGAGTCGCCTCTTCACTGTTGACGTTGAGACTGGTGTTTTGTGGGTACTATTTAATGCAGCTGCCAGTTGAGGATCTGTGAGGCGTCTGTTTCTCAAACTAGACACTTATGTATTTGTGCACCGGGGCCTACCACACCTCTTTCTATTCTGGTTACAGCCTGTTTGCACTGTTCTGTGAAGGGAGTGATACACAACGTTGTACGAGATTCAGTTTCTTGGCAATTTCTCGCATGGAATAGCCTTTATTTCTCAAAACAAGAATAGACTGACAGGTTTCAGGAAGAAACTTAATTGTTTCTGGCCATTTTGAGCCTGTAATCAAACCCATAATTGCCAAAGCTCTAGATCAGGGGTGTCCAAACTATTCCACGGAAGACCGTGTGTCTGCAGGTTTTCACTCTCTCCTTGTACTTGCTTGACTAATTAGGTCACTAATTGGTTAGTTTCTACCCTCACCTGGTTGTTTAGGTGTGAACTGGGAACCAATTTATTAAAAAAAACACCCCTGGACACCCCTGCTCTAGATACTCAACTAGCCTAAAGAAGGCCAGTTTTATTGCTTCTTTAAATCAGCACAACAGTTTTCAGCTGTGCCAACAGCCACAAAAGGGGTTTCTAATGATCAATTAGCCCTTTGAAATGAGAAACTTTGGAAACACAGGAGTGATGTTTGCTGATAATGGGCCTCTGTACCCCTAATGCAGATATTCCATTAAAAATCAGCTGTTTCCAGATAGTCATTTACAACATTAACAATGTCTACACTGTATTTCTGATCAGTTTGATGTCATTTTAAAGGACAAAAAATGTGCTTTTCTTATGAAAACAAGGACATTTCTAAGTGACCCCAAACTTTTTAACGGTAGTGTATATAATCTAAATTCAACATATAAATAGAACAAACATACTGGTTTTTAAGCTTCTCTGCATTTCTAAGAAACTCAGTCTTCTTCTGTTGAGAAAATCTGTCTTCCGATCGTTGGGCACTGTGATGAGACGTGAGGACGTCGTCCTCCTGAGAATAAAAATCAGCGTGAGTCAGTTCTGACAAGCAGTCAGGCAGGAAGCTAATCTGTCACCAGAAAATGAAATATCCTAGATAATAATTGTAGCTGGTTTGCTGTCTGGCATCTATGCATAATAAATAAGCATTTCCTTGAATGGTGCATGATGTGTCCGTTTCATACATCCGTTCAAAACTACAGCACAGTATAGTGTTGGTCATTATTGACCGTCTACCAACGTAGGTAGGTGGCTATGCAGAAATGTACAATAGTGTTTTCAGACAGCAACATCGGTTTAAAAAATAAGACTTGTGTTGGGTTGAAAATGCAACACGTTAGAGAGCAGCGTTACATTCGGCTAGCTACCATAACAGACACACACGAAAGCTAGCTAGCTAGCTGCTTCTGATGGTTTATTGTAGTTGGCATCCGGGTTACTGTATTGTACGTTGACTAAGTTAGCCAAACATTAGCTAGCAAGCAAATTTATTTTAACGTTGTCTTACTAGCTAAAATGTATTTTTATTTCTTTTTACCTCTACTATTTTCTGTCGTTTGCTGGCTAATTTGTCAATAAATTATTACCAGAAGGTGTGTATCAGAGAAACCTGTGGTTGTTAAGGACGCCATTTTCGTTTTTGAAGTTAAAAACTTTAACGAGGCATAAAATACACCAATTTGAACAGCCAGCCCTGTCTTCAGTAATTAACACCAGCAGAGGGCGCAGCTGTTTATTTTACTGCAACCTCGCTATCGTACTGGCCAACAGCTAGCCACGCAGACAGTCAAGCTGACAGACAGGACGAGAGTCATCCAATATCTATGTATCAAATGAACGCATACATACACAACATATACATTTCCTTTAGTATATATGATATACACTCAAATAGTATGCTGTCTGTCAATTAGGTTATTTGAAGACATTTTCAATGACGAGCCGCAGCGACAATTACCGTGCTCGACGCTGACAACTCTCTGGAGTAAGTGCTATAAATAAAAACTCAAATTCATTATTGAGAGAGGGTATTAGAGATGGGATGGCCGTCCCTTGGGTGTAAATGTTAAGTGTAATATAAATGGCCGACGTTACAAGTTATATTTCTGACTCCAGTTTAGAGAGAAACTGGACTCATGGGAAATGTCTTTTTAGTAATTCAACTCTCATACATAAATCACATTGTGCGAAATTATTGCACAACAATTACAATAACAATAAAATACTCAAGATACCTACGAGTTGTGTATCGTGTCACCTTTATCGTCATTGTGAGTTAAATGTTTACTCTTATTGGTGCAGGCTGCTTCACCCAAGTCCTGTCTGGTGAATGATAATCGAATGAGGTGCATAGTCATACACAAACACAGGAGGCGTAGTAAATCTACTGCCACCTGACCGCTACTGCCGAAGACCAATGTGAGTTGACTGTGTCTGGCTCGTGGGCGCACAGCCAGCGAGTGCTCTTTAAGCAGTGTCGCAAGAGAGCTTTGGGTGAACCAACCTGGGAATGTGATACTGTTGGTTCAAGTGTATTTCCCTCTCAGCTAAGGCAGGCAGCCCCCACACACACAAGATATTTACCTGACATGTCTAGTAATTTATATAGCTGAGCATACTTAAGGTTTTGTTGTAGAATTAAGAATATGCCGAAGTATGCGAGGTGTAATGAAATACCCTCCTCGCCGTATTCTCATTGACTTGATGTCAGCGATTTTGAGAAAGGCAAATTATTAACTTAAATTTAAAATTGCGGTACTTAAATATAATCTAAATGGTTGGTCTTAAACTGTTTAACAATAAAGTTGAAAAAAATAGAAACAACATTGTAACATATAGATCACAAATCTTTTAAAAGGATAGTGCTTTTGCCTATGCACAGGGATGGGAACTGCCCAGCCCTGCCCTCAGGCTATGGTCAAATCCTACACCCATATCCAAGCTCTTCTCGCCACCTCTGGTCTCTTGGCCTCCCCCCATACAGAAAGGTAGCTCCCACTAAGCTCAGTCAAAACTCCTCTCTTGGCAACCCAACTGTGTAACCATGGTCCAATTCCAAATCAACCCTTAAACCCTATGCTCTCAGACAGGTGTAAATTATCTGGTAATAACTGCACCAGACTTGGTGTTAGATTCACCACACTACTTATAGCAATCAAATCCTCTGAGATCTCTTCTCAGAGACAGTGTGAGGGGTTGGGATCCATTTGAAATTGGACACAGCTTCCCCTTGAAGCTATAACAGCAGAGTTTCTGCCCAGATTCTGAAAAGAAAAAAAAAAGGTATGTTATCTGCTTCACAGGTAATACTCCAGGTGGTAGCTCTGAGACAGGGTAAAGTTACCCTTTTAGACAAGGTGAAATCACTTTATAAGACCAGTGTTCTGTTGGAGGAGGTTGACCATGTGAATGGGTTCAGCATATGACTGCTCCGCTTTAACATTAGAACAATGCTGAGGTCACAAACTCTAAATAAAATCTGGGTGTCAGGTGGTTTAGGCTTTGTTTCCTGCTAAGGATAAAAAGTAAGGTGTGTTTTGATCTGGTACAGGTTTTTTCAAGCCACATCTATTTAAAGTTGTGTGTGTAACACACATATCAATGTACTTGGGGTTTGTTGGAAACTGAGCTCAGAACTAGCAAGCTCAAAACAAGCCCTACAGTTCAAGCTGTGACTAGGTAACAGAAATTTGCACAGCATCATCTCACACTGGTTTGGACAGTATTTGTCTACAGTCCCTCCTTGGTGAAAACTGTCCTATGCTGGCATTTGTCACTACAAAATACCACTTCTACTTATCAAAGAAAATATATTATACCCATGCAGAGATCTTGAACTGGACTACAATTGGTCTCTGTGCTAATAATTGATGTCATACAGTACTTAATACCACAGGTTTTTGAAGACTCATTTGGTTATGGTAACACCTAAGAAATTCTGCCCGTGAAGTACAGCTGCATATGCAAGTCACCAGTAGGCCTGAGTCTTCTCAAGTACCCAGTGAGGATAAGCCAAGAACCCCCCAGGGTCCTAAAACCTCTATTTGGGAACCATCGCTGTGTTATATTTAGCTGCCAGATTGTTAACAATGAAAAGTATTTTCCCTTCATTTACAATTTGTAGTTATCTAATATGCAAATTTGTTTTACAATCTTCATAACATGGAGCCTGTAGAAATTAGATTTGGAATTTTAAAACCACTGTAAACAACAAAGGTGTTTGTCTTATACCTGGAAAAAAAAACTTCAAAACCATACTACAAAGTGAAATATCATAAGGGGCAACTATATTGCAGCCTAAAATCCCTCATTTTGTACAAAGCGTAACCATAGCTCACACTGTTGGCGTTTTTACAAAAACTGCCTTTCGAAACATCCCAGTCTAACAAAAACAAATCATTCGCACACCAGTTGAATGCAATGTGAAAGGATATATAAAAAACATCTCTAATAATAATTATATTACCTGTTACTGCAGGATTAGTTTCCTGCTTTAACAAACTGGATCAAATTAGATCCAGTTATACACAACAATACATAGAATTTCTAATTTATGTATGTGAAACAGTTTACGCTCGGGATGACGAGTCACTCCCTCGTCAAGTTGCTCTGCCTGTTTTTTGTTTGTGATCTGCGAGTCCTTTTGTTACTGACAGAAAAGCAATGACTCATTGTGTGATGGTGATGCATCATTCCCCTGCCCTGCTTGCAAGTCAGTTTCTGCTTTTGGTCATAATTAGAAATGTATTAAACTTAATTGATTATTATTTTTATGCTAATGACATGTGAGACATACTTGACAGCCAAAAGCTGAAAGGAAGTTCGTGGCATAGTCATTTGAACAAATACAAACATCTTTTATGGGATTGTCATGTCAGACATTTCAGCTTGACAACCACAAGATAAGGGAAGGAGCTCTCAGATCGGAGAAGGCTACCCTTCCAGATATCTCCACGGAACAGAGCTAGCTGCATGTGTGTAGAGGTCCAGAACCAAAAAGAGGACCTGTTTAAAAACGCTGACACTATCGTTACAGGAACCTGAGGAGCAGAGGCGGTCTGTTGGCTGAAACGGGGAGACGAATAAAGGGTCATGCACACTAGCACATGAATCCAAGGGCCATCGTTGCCAGGCAAGTAAACTTGGCCTGAACAGAGATGGCAAACAGTCCCCGCATGCTAAGCTACCAGCTGGTCAAACCTGTCACCAGAGGCCCAAGAGCACCGTCTCTCAGGTCCGTCAAATCTCATCATGGGTTTACAGTACTCACCCTCTGGTCCTGAATATGCAGTGGATTAACGCACGACTCACTTGGTCCTGTAAAAAACATAACAGGGAAAAGATTTGGGGACCACCGACAGCTTTCAGATTAGCAATGTATTTACATCTGCGTTTCATTGAAGTCTTTCCTTTTTTTTATTATAAAAAAACATGTCATTTAGCTAACCAGCATAAATTGATTTTAAGCGTTAGGGATTGTGACACATGAGGCTGAATAAAACCATCGTCTGTGGAGTTTAATGGGATATGTAAATCAGTGATTTTACAACCTGGAATCTGTTAGTAAGGTGTCATGGTGTCAGTAGCCATTTGTGTGATGATAAATCTGTTTAATAATCTTTCCCCACCAACAGAAGAAATAAAAATAATCTCACACCATAAGAAAAAAAAAAAAAACACTGGCAAGGGCACCGCACTTGACACTGGCTGTCTAGAGGAAAACTGTGAGCCCAGAATATCTATTGAATTGCATTGCAATAATCACGCCACCTCTCCCTATAAACATGCCCTGTTGTTTTCACACTGGACTCACGCTCTCCAGCCACGGCACAGTGATGGACTGGGAGAAGGATCCTCTGCCCTCTGTTACCAGTGGAAGCTCCGCCGAGGCGATAGCTTCCGCTTCAACGGCCTGCAGACATTGTCGAGTTCCACGCGTCACTCCAATCAGGACTAGGGGGGGCCCCACGTTAGGAACCACTATTTTAACCAAGCCCTTAACGGGATCTCTGGTAATAGGTCATGCTTTGCTCCCCCCCCCCGTCTGACGGTTGGTTCTAATTATTGACAACAAATCAACACGAGAGACTCAAAGTTCTCTGAAACTATGTTCAGAGATTAAAGGAGTAATAGTTTGCTATGGTCGTGTCTACTCCCAGGTGAACCTGAGATTCTTCTCTAACGGCCTGAGAGCTTTAGAAGTGTTTGCATGCTACTCGCCTGTCGTGGCACCTGCAAGCGAACAAGATTCATTTCTCATAGCAGCTGAAACTGACAGTAAATCCCAACACTTTACCAGACAAATAAACACAAGAAGGGACTTTTGTTATGCTTCAGCACGGCCACCAGCCAGTCGTGCACTTAGATGCTATGAGTCACCACTAGTTTCAGTCAGGGAGAGTCAATCCTGCTCCAGCCAGTTTTATGGAAACTGAGCTTCTTGGGCCACCTGGAGGGAGACAGGGGAGCGAGCCAAAATGTAGGACACGTTTTCAGTGTCGGCATTATTTCATGCTATTTTAAGACACGATAAAAGGAGGCAGAGTGTCAAATGGCAACAAGGCCAGAAATTAGAAATGGTTCTATAAATGTGTAGATTAGCAAGGAAGAGGAAAAAAGTGTTTTAACATGTTGGATTCTAAACTCAGTCCTTTGAGGGCAGGAAAGCTGCCACAGAAGTAAAAATAAAAATGCTGTGGCAAAAAAAAAAAATGTACATACGACAAACAGGCAAAAAAATGTTTAAGAATCCGGTTGCTGCAAGTCCGAACCCGCTAAAGCAACCCAGTAATGTAATGCCTTATTATAGTTTAAATAATGACTCGTGAACATTCCAGACAAGAGCGAGGCTACGGAGTTGAGAAAAGACGAAGAGATCACACATGATTGTGACAGAAAGCCCAGCTGTTTTTTTTTTTACCATGTTTCATATGAACAGGACAAAATGGGCGAAGTTAGGACAATAGCTTAACCAATACAACCAGTCTTTCTTCAAAGTTCCGTAGTCAGAATACTGTGCTCATGAAAAGACGATTTGCCACATGCATTCCTCAACCCGTGACTCATCTACAGACGAACATAACCGTGCAACATTTTAAACGTGCTGGGAAGCGATCGGTGGGTGCACGACAGGCCCTGCAGAGACCAAAGTTTAATCAGTTTCCAAAGCTACCCGGGGTTTAATGAAAACACTGGAGCAGCAAGGACAAGTGCAACATGGGTTTATTGTCAAATCGTCTCTTAAGACATGACCTGGATTTATGACGTTCTGTAATATGAAATTTGAGTCTATTGTAATAAAGTGCAGAATTTAACCACTGTCCCCAGTGGAACAGCACATTGTTATGGTTCTGTCCTCAGCTAAATGTCGTCCTAGAAATATGAAAAGCCCTTTTTTTTAACCACACAAATAAAGCTAATGTGCAAGGTTAGGCTACTTCACAAAACTCAGACCTCAGTACAAAGCCTTCCCTCTGTCCAATTCTAATCCAACAGGACAAATAAAAAAGGTTTACATTTCAATTGGTCAGAGCTCTAAAGCGTTTATGCAATTATTGATTGATTGATATGCCGTATAAAGCTTAGATGTCATGGAATTTCCTGTGAATTGAAACTACATGCAGGGGCATAATATAGTCCAACTAACATTGGTCTTGCTTTAGTGCTTGGCTCACCGTGGAAAAGTCTGGTTCAAAGATCCATGACATAAAGCATGAGGATCCACTCCTACTTGAAACATTCTGCAGGCAATTTCCTTTTACAGTTAGCCCATGAAGTCACCCAACTCTACCAATCTAACAGTATTCAGCAATCATTACATGCCCTTTGCCTAGTATAACCAATTATGGAAACAAAGGAACACAAGGTCACCACAGAAGAATTCAAGATATTAGACAAGAGCCAACACAGAACAGTCGCATATCATAGCCTGTGCATAGGAGGAATAAAGCACTTATGGTATTTGCAAACATTACCACTTCATAAAGCGTCTTTATGATTTTGAGGGAGAAATGAGTTCATTCCATTACTTAACTCAGCAGATCCAAAACCCTGAAAACATAACTATTTAACAACAGCATAAAGAATTTACAATGAAAATTAGCGTGTCCATATTGGCAACGTAGTTATGGAAGTGTCTCCTAACATCTTCCTCCATCTTTGCCGAGAGAGACAAACAGCAAGGGACATGGAGAAATCTCTCAATGATATCTAAATAAATAGCACGGAATATGTAGAATTTAGTAAGCAAAAAAAACTAGCTTGGTTCAAAATCGTGTGCATGCCCATACTACAAAAAAATCAAATAAAAACATTGATTTACCACAGAGATTAAACTCTGACTTTGCATGGAGAGAAAGGGAAGGTCCTGTCGCCACGTCAGTCACCGTCTTCAGCACAATCTAAAGAGGGCACACCAACAGGGGGATGCATGTCTTTACAAATCATCATCTGTGGAGAAGCACAAAGGCCTCCAGCTTCTCCGGGATGTTGCCTCGGTAGGTGAGGCTGTGTTTCACGATGGCCCGCGCGGCCAAACACTGCAGCGTGGTGTGGTTGATGGGCTGGATCAGGTTCTTGGCCATCTCCTTCTCGTCCAGCAGGTCGCAGGCTGTCTGCTTCAGGGCGTTGGTGCTGTCGAAATGCGTGCCGCAGGCGATGAGCAGGTGCATGATGTCAGGGTGGTTGTTGGCGGCGGCCACGTGCAGCGGGCTGTTGTGGTCCTCGTCGCGGCAGTTCACGTCCGCGCCACACTCCAGCAGGATGGAGGTGACCTGCAGGGACGGGAACTTGCAGACGGGGTAGCGGCCCACGCAGGTGGTGCTCCGGTCCACGGCCAGGTGGAGCGGGCTGTAGCCGTTCTTCCCGCAGGGCTGCAGCTTGAGGAACCGATAGATGGTCTCCTTCTTGAAATGGTCCTGCTCCACGGTGCAGGGGACCTTCTCCAGCAGGCAGATGAGGTGCAGGATGATGGAGAGGGCCTTGCTGAGCTGAGCCGGGTCGGGCCCGGGCTGGGTCTGCTTCACCGCCCGCTCAATCTCCAGCACGCTCTTACCGAGGATGCCCATGAGGTCGTCGAAGGACACCGTGGTGCCCAGCAGGCCCTTGGCACGGTCCTGTAGCATGAAGGAGAAGAGCTCCGCGAATGACAGGAGACTGCTGGCCGTCATGGGGCTGAGAGGGTCCAGGTTGCTCTGCTGCATGTCCAGGGCGTACTTCCACAGGTTAATGCAGCGCTCGAAGTTGCCCGAGTCGGCGTACACAGCTCCCCGGTAGCGGATGTAGTAGGACGTGTCAGGATGGGAGGGGCCCAGGATACGTTCCCTAATGAGCAGGGCCTGCATCCTCATCTCATCCGGGTCCGAAATCAGGCTGTCCAGCTCCTCCATGGTGCCTACCTCCTTGGCGTAGTCGTAAGCCATGATCAACTGCTTGGGCTCCGCTTTGGAAAGAACACCGTCGCGGTCGCTGTATCTCAGGTCCATGGCTCGCTTCCAGTACTTCAGCGCACCGAGAAGGTCCCTCTTTTTGTCCACGAACGTGGCGCCGAGCAGCTCGAGGGCGTTTATCCTCTCGGCTTGGTTTGTTTTCTGGTGTTGGGTCAGATAGTCGACGATGTTAGTGTGGCCGGTCACGCTGGCGGACAGCAGCGGGGTCATTCCATAACCGTCCCTCTCCATGGTGGCGCCGTATTTCAGAAGGGTCCTCATGATCTCCAAACTGCCCGATTCGGCACAGTCATGTAATGCCGTGTTGCCTGGGGAGAAGTGCACGCAAGTTCATATGTTTAGCAAACCGGACGTCCCGTTTGCAGACATTCTAACAGTTGACGTCTACGTATGTATCTTTTATTTAAATGACAGTACACAATGTTTTGGGGGAGGTATATGAGACATTTTGAATGTGCTAGATTTAATTTGCCACCCCCCAATGACTTGCTTTACTTGGCAAATATCTTTCAGAGTGCTTGCATGAACCCTATTCTCTACAGCAGTTTCCCAATCCTGGTCCTCGGGACCCAAAGGGGTGCATGTCTTTGTTTTTGCCCTAGCACTCACACACCTGGTTCAAATCTTGCCCTACCACTTAAACACTTGATTGATGTAATCAACCTATCATCAAGTCTTTAATTTGAATCAGGTGTGTGAGTGCTAGGGCAAAAACAAAAACGTGCACCCCTTTGGGTCCCAAGGACCAGGATTGGGAAACACTGCTCTACAGGAGTAAACAAGAGTGAAGCAGGCCACGTGTTAATGTCTAACAACATCGGACAAATGTAACCCACAATCTAAATGCAACTGCTGTCATTGGTTCATTACTTTTGTTTTTTTAATCTGCTATCATGACAAAACATTGACAAATGCACCTGCCTGGTACTAGGCCTAAGCTAATTACTTGAGGATATACACTACAACAATAGGCGCTCACCTTTAACACTTTTCCTGTTAACGTCAGCGCCTTTCTCCAAGAGGTACTGGGCAATTTCCTTGTGTCCCTTGTAACACGAGATCATGAGGCACGTGTGACCGTGCCTGTTAGCCACCTCCAGGTCAGCTCTGTGCTCCACTAGATATTTCACAATGTCCAGATGTCCATCGAAGCACGCTGCTCTCAATGGTGTTGAATTTGTGAGCGTTGTATTGTTCACGGACGCACCGTGGCCAAGTAAAGACTGCACTACTTTGAGGTGTCCTGCTGCTGAGGCAGCCCACAAAGGAGGGGCTCCTTCGATAGTCTCTCCGTCGAAATTCACCGAGCCCCCAACCTCAACTGGTGCGCAGCAACACTCCATGAGGTACTCCACTAGATCCAGGTGTCCGTATCTGGCAGCCATTAGCAAAGGGGTCGCCCCGTTTGTTTTCTCTGCCATCAGCTTGGTAACCTCGTGGCCAGTTTTGTTCTCCAAAAGTTTCTGAAGCAACCGCAGCTTTCCATCTCTGGCTGCATTGAACACCGCGGTTTGTAAATCCATTGGAGCAGCTTCCTTCACGGGATATACAGCACACAAAAAAATAGCGCCTCGCTAGTAGTAGATCTAAATCGGTGGCAGGTGTAGAGCAGAGGTTTTGGTGGCGCCGGCCAGCCTGGTGGATGAAAGTAAACAGCCCCTGGCGCTAACGCGTTAGTGGACTAACGTTTACGTTAGCCCAATCAGAAATTAGACAGATACAGTAGAAGTTAGCTAATCTATATACTGAAGACATTTAACACTGGCTTGGTATTTTGTTTACCCCCCTCCTCAAAGGCAACACGGGCTTGTTAACGATGAATATATCAATTCCTCAATTGACTGGCTAGCTAGCTACTGCACACAAACCAGATAGCTGCCCTGTTCAATCTACTCTTCCGAGGGGCTAACAGGACAGTCTCTACACCGTTCGACGTCCTTTCAAATTCCATCAAACTCTTTATCCCCACCAACAGAACCACGTGTAAGTGTTTGTAGTTAACTTTAGAAGTTTCACTCAGACGTTAGACGATCAAGAAATACGAAGAGGGACAGAAAACATCCACCCCCGCTTGTTATTTCCTGTAAGTGAAGCTAAGCTAACTAGCCAACGTTGTCCAGCAGCAGAGGACAGACAGTGAAGATGCGTTCTTTTCCTTCGATGACAAGCTTGTTGTAGTGTCGTAAATCTTGCTTACCCGTTAAATGTATCCCAGAGGAACTAACATTAGTAAAGATATTACAGAAAATATTCTACAATGTTCTTGAGTGGGCAGATAATTAGAGCTGATTTGTCTACCCACCATAACGGGTTAGATCGGTGATGCCTCTTCCTCTCTCTGGTTAGATCACGACTAAATACCCAGAATACAGTTCTGTCAAATCGAAAACAATCAAAGAGGAAGAGGCGAGGTAGAGGGTTAACTCTCATGAAAATCTGTCCAGAATAGGCCCCATGACTTTCTACGGGCATTAACACACTTTAAAGGTGAACGTCACAATTTTACAACTATGTGAATCGGTTCCTTATTAAAAAAATTATCTGTAGGCATAGAGGAACTGTTAATAAAAACTTCAACTAACGTTAGCCTCATCTACCTTAAAAGACAACATATATAAAAAACATATATGTATGTGTAATAAATCCTAATCACCTGAATCAACTCCATACTGGTTTGGATGTTACTGGCATTATCAAAACTGCAGAGAAACATGCTCACATTACATATTTACTGTATATTTTTTAGCTAGTCAGTAATGGCTGTTTAAGCTAACTGACAGGTAAACATCTCATTTCTATAAGTTCACATTCTATGAACTCATACCCCCGTTTTCTTTTCCTTTTTGCATCCAGTAGTGGTATTTGTGGCCAGAGCTAAAATTGGAGAGGGGGAAAACATGTCCGAAATGTTTGAAAAATGCTTGTTTAAGGCATTTCAGCTGGTCAATCAACAGTCTATAAAAGGAAAAGGGTTTATTTGTCACTTTGCACACCATGTCCAACCGATATTTGGCTTCCACTTCCATTTAACCCAGTCCTTCTGAATGGTAGTGGCTCTGCTCAGTGACAGAACAACACATTTTGAATCTTGTTTCAGGACACAATCTAGCAACTTTTCAGTTACTTGTCAGATGCTCAGACCACTAGGCAACTACTGCCCCTTAGAGAAAAACTGGTCAATCAGCAATCATCTCAAATGTTTTTTTTGTCAGGTATACACCCAGATCTTCCTGTTGCTGGGATATGCCCATACCATTCCCCCACAGAAAATATCCTCATTAACATAGTAAAAAAACTCGTAAAAATGTTTAATGTTAAGAAATTACACATCATATGTTATAGAAATCTGGAAACAGTGGACAGTTTAAAGCAAACTGGACCACTGATGCAATGATTTTCAACCTGGGGATCCTGAGTGCTGCTGGTCTTCCATTTACCCGAGCACTACTGGGTTAGTAAATTGCATTCACCTGGAGTCCCAGGTCTAAGTCGGTCTCTGATTCAAGGGCTAGAATGAAAAACAATCCCCAGTTGAGAACCACTAGATTACAGTTTTCTTGGTCTATAGACTATGTTCAGGTTGAGGAAATATCGATTGTTGTTAACATAGTTGTAAAATAGTTAGGTTCTCCTTTAATGTTGCTACCTGCATGATGATTCCCATGGTTAGGGTGGAGATATGAGGATCTCTTCAGTATGTACAGATCTCTGAAACAATGCAGTTATTTGCAAGTCCTTATGTACTGACAAAGAAACCATCCTAATAGAGAGCTGGTATATTACAAGAAAATACTTGCTCCTGATAGCTGTGAATTGGCTTGAAAATTGCCATGATAATTTATGAAAACACTATTAGATATTTTAAATCAAAACAGTTGCAGGCAAATGCTGAATGATCTAGAAATCACTTTTACATCATAAATGAGAACAAATTATTATTTGTAGATCAGTCTGTCTGGCATAACGTTTCCGAACTAAAACCTTTTGTTTAGTGGAATGAATATACCCCAATTGTACATGTCCATAGATAATCGAACACTAGATAAACTGAGTTCCTATGCATCAGAATGGAACAATTCGGCATCCATCTTACCTGGGACCTGTTCTAAACCAGCTACAATGGGTTTAGTAGAAGTGGCATTTTTTTATTACGGTTATAATTCCTTAAAGGCGCAATGTGTAAGATTTTTACTGTACAACTAGCATAATAATAATAATAATATTAATAAAAATGACCAGTACACCATTATCTGCAGTTAATGTTTCAAATAATAATTTTCTACAAAATGAATCCCGGTGAATGACATATTCCCCATTTAAACATTCTTGCTCGCCCGTCTATCAGTTTACAATTACTTTTAATATCCTGATACTCGCTTTAGAAACAAGCAGTTCTATCCCTCCAATCCTAAACTATTGGACTAGCTAATACTATACCGGTCTCGTTCGGTAAGAGAAGAGGATGAGACAAGTAGTGTTATTGTTTAGAGGCTGGATTCTACAGTGCCCCTTGCATAAGCATACAATGACTGTACTTTTCAGAATATTAACAAACAAGTTCATTTGCAATAGGTTTCAATATTTTATTAATTCAAGATTACAAAATGGTTATGGTATCTTGTATCAAGATACCGAATAATACATTAGATACAGTGCAAATGTATATTTATTTGTCCTATGATAACAATAAACAGCAATTTTACATGATAATATATGTATGTATTGTTTATACATACAAATATCATAATTTCATTTAATTATAGAAAATACTATTTTAGTAACAGTCAGTACGCTAAACCGACCTAGAAAACTAACAGTAATTGGAGGGCAGAAGTAGGAATATTTAGGCTACTTTGTGGACAGAAATTACCCAACATCGCCATCTGCTGATTATTTCCCTTAATAACATTATTTGACGAAAACATTTTTAATACACATTAATGCATAATGCGTAGCTAAACAACGGTTAGCTTTCTTGTTTATTGATTGAAATTAAAACATAAAATCAAGTATGTTACCATACTTTCATACACTAACTGATGCGTGAACAATGTTCCCTACCTCCTTCGTATCCTTGTGCCTTTTGTGGAGCAAGTTACTGCTGCACAAAATTCCATCATGACTAGTGTTAATTGGCTTGACTTTTACGAAACGGTCCCAGGTAAAATGGCGGACATAATATTAGGACATCAGATGGAAGACCCACCTATGCTTTATATTTATGCAATAACTCGCAAGCTGCGTCCTTGGAGAACAACCTCTAGTACCTGTTAATTATCAGACTTGAGCCATGTGTTGTATGCAAGGTATCAACAGTTGATGACACTAAATATTACAGCTACCTATTCTGCAGCATAATACCGTACACCTACGTGTAAACAATATACCTCAATAGCTATCGTCAATATCTTATTTTTTTGTCTGACTTCAGTCATTTATTTACTTTTTACAGTCCAAACAAATAGGTTTAACAGACAATGTTTATTCAGCTAGGCAAAAAAACAATTCCTTTTGAGTGCCAAAACGCTGATGACGGTGCAGAAATAGTAATAAACAGGACGCAAAACCAAAAATAGAAAAACCACACCAACGAAATGCCTAACATAAAAAATTAAATTATGTGGATACACCATCTTCATTTTTATCTGTTTTTTTACCTGTTCTTATCAAGAACAAAAAACAGTTACAATAAAGAGATGCTTGAAATCCTGAAAATGCACCAAGTCACTGCCAGTCTACCTAATACAACCTTTTTTTTTTTTTTTTTTTTTTAAACCAAAAGCCATGGAGACAAGTAGAATCTCACAAAACAACTATGCTTACCAATTATCTACATCAGTTATTTGGATCTGTTTAATCTGTGTGGATTAAAAAACCAAGACTGAATGTAGTCATTTCTGAGGAGGAAGTGAGAAAAGTGTGCAAATTAAATTCTGCAACTACAATTGAATGTATCAACTAAGTCTCAAATTACAACTGCAAGACAGGCTACTAGTATGTTCATACATTCAGTTAAACAACAAAAAAATAACAATGACAATATGCACCGACATAATAAATACATTGTTACATTGCCAACATTTGTTAGGCTTATTTTAGGTAATCCACCGGGTTCGTTAAAAATAACTTCAAAACCTGAACCTTAAAAATCGTAATTCTTCGAATGGCATCTAAAAAAGAAAAAGGGGAAAAAAATCTGCCATGAACTGTGGTTGTTGGCGCTAGATCAAGTCCCTCGTGGAGGTGACCGAGATGAGACGGGGAAACGTTAGGACCCAACGCGCGTGGTAGTGGTCTTTCTGTCAGAAAAGAAGCTCCTCAGTAAGACCACCTGGCTGACGCTGACCACCAGCAAAATGAAGGCCTCCCCGATGGACCAGAAAGCCACTCTCGTGTTGAGATCCTCGGCACGGCTGCGCCCCTGAGCCTCCCGAAGACGGAAATGTGTTTGATAGTCAATGACCGACTTCAGGGCCTCATGAATGGACACGCAGGCAGACTCCATCTGAAAAACAAAAAGGTAACCTTAAACAAAATGGTATTTAAAGCAGGACTGAATGGACTGATTTGTACTTTGTTTCAGTCTTCAGTAATGCAGATGGAAATATGATCTGGGTCCGGGATGTGTGGTTTGATGTGCAGGGAAGTGTTTGTTTACTCAAAACAGTGCATGGTCGCCATTTAGCACTTATTTGAAAGCTTACAGTATTGAGTGAATACATTTCTATAAATGTTTCCATTCTGGTCCCCTGTGGGAATCAGACCCACAACACTGGTGTCACAAAGTACATGTTCTATCAACTGACACATGACCTGTAGGACTCAGTGACATTATACAGTATAATATTATTAAATTTATAAAAAAATAAAATAAAAAGTTTAACAAATCAGGTTTAGGCAATACTGATTTTAACCAAAATTATGATATTTACACTGCAGTCAAAATTTCCCAATAGGCCATTTAAATCAGTCACTCAAGTTGGATGTGACACACAAGCACTGCAAATAAATATTTATGCGCACAATTCTTCCCATGACTCTTTGGCAAATGTGGCCAACTGAAACCTAATTGCAATTCATAATGCTATAGTGAACGCACTGATACATAAATAAACTGATTAAATATTGCACAGAAGATCACCTCTCAAAGGCAGAGTTAACAAAATGATACAAGTAAATAGTAACAAAAAAATAATAATATTAGAAATAATTGTGTGGATGCACAACACTAATCTTATCCACTGTTTTGGTCCATTGTGTGTGGCAACACAATTTCGTAGAGCCAACCTTTAACTAGTCTTTTTCAACAACAGACCTACAGTTCAGACCAATTATATAGGCACCACGTCCTTTCCGAAAATAATTTCCGATTTCTCAAAACAAAAGTTAAAATATATATTTTGTGGTTGAATGGATTGGATTTCCCACATTAGCCAAGCTGTGGTGGCGTGGAATTGCTCCCGGCTCTACACAGACATACAGTACCATAACGGAGACCAGGGTTGAATACCTTTCTCTATCCGTTACTTCTGTCTCTTCTTCCTGTGTCTCTGTCCGATTCTTACTGTCAATGAAAGCCTTATAATACAAAAATGAAGAGAGACAGCGACTGTCCACTCTCCTTTAAAATCATAAACAGTTAAAATAAAGACATAGCATAGACAACATTGTATGAGTTAGTATGTTTTTACAGTCTTCGTCCAAGACAACTGCAGACCATCTATATGCTCGCTCCACTTTTCTAATGGATGATCGGCTCACTTGTCAGTAGCAAACTGCTCTAATTCTTAATTTCATTCACAGGGTGCTTCTCTCTACAAAACTGCTGTTTTTTTTAGTAACTGCCATAAATGATTGATGTGGTCCCCGCCTTCTCCCTGCCGGCCAGTCCAGTGTTTCTTCACAACCATTTCAGGAGGCTTCTTGATGTGTGTTGGATGGTGGGGAAAGACAGTCTTTGCAGAAACAGCAGGGCGCCAGACCTAAAACCAACACCCCAGCAGCACGTGTGGACTAGACACTGCCACAAGACTGCGCAACACAAACCTATTACTGACCCCAACACAATGACTCTGGTCAAGAGGCCTCTCGCCTACACAAACAAAAGTTTATGTAAATGCAATATTGGTATTTATACTCTATGTTTACTATGTTTGGTTATTATTTCTACATCTTAGGAACCTGCTAATAATTTTGTTGCGAGGTTTGTCTTTTGTATCCAGGGCATATGATTATTAAACGTGTACTATTGACAAGCTTAGCTCATCTTGTGTCATCTTTAGTAGTGGGGTCTTCCTATGCTTACCAACAATGAAATAAAGCAGTTAAAGAAAATAACCCCTTCCATACAATTAACCACGGTGTAAGACCTCCTGGGTAGTTTACACCTCTGTGTAGCTGCCGTGCCATTTGTTTTAACTATCCCTGGCCTGGCTCAAGTTGGCATTTGGTGGGAGTGAATATTCTATGAGAATGAGTCTGTCATATTCAGATTTTAGCAAATAAAAATACTGGGAGGATACTGGGAGGAGTGAAGCGATACTGCCTCTGAATGGAGCGGTATTTCTGATGTGTACTTACAGTATAGCCTCAGCCAGCCACTTCTTAAAACAAAAGAAAGCCTATAGCACTTCATTGCCATGTTCTGTCAATTAGCTAACTAGTTGAAAAAACAAAGGAGTGAACTACAACCTCCAGTTAAGGACAGAACTCAGACAGATTTTGAACTACGTTTGGAGGGAACATTGTCATGTTTTACTAAACCCCAGCTCTGATGTTAACACGTGATATACAGCTCTGGAAAAAATTAAGAGACTACTGCACCTTTGTCATTCCTTTCCAAAAAAGTTGAAAAGGAAAGTTTTGAGTGAGGAACAGAAGCATTCAATTTGCAGTGGTCTCTTAATTTTAACCCTTCTGTTCCTCACTCAAAACCTTCCTTTTCGACTTTTTTGGAAAGGAAAGAAAAAGGTGCAGTGGTCTCTTAATTTTTTCCGGAGCTGTATGTGGTAGCTAGCTCAATGTTGTCTACAAGAAGTCTTCACTGGCAGTTGTACTACCTATAATTGTCCATCCCATATTTTTTTTCATTAAAACCTTTTCAAAACTGGTCTACAAAAAGTGCATTGGTGCCCATATAATTGTCTGGAACGGTACCTGGGTTAAAGCAGTGACCCTGTTCTCATTGGGGAACAGTGGGGGATCCTCTCCAACTTGGAAATCGAAGTAGACAGTTTTGTGCGTGAAGGTGGAGAACTCGTTGCTGAAGCAGAACTTGTATGTTCCATTTTTGGCTGCAGTGAATGTGAAGCTGTCGTACTGCTTCTTCATTTCTTTGTAAAGAACTGTGCCATCTGCATCCTCCAGACGACAGTCAACATCGTAATGTCCACCAGTGACAACCTGTAGAGAAAATGTAATTTTAAACACTGCATCTATTTAAATACACATTAAATACGCTACTTTAGATTCTACTGTAGCATACTTAAAGGGATAGTTTGTCCAAAATTCATATTTTTCTGAAAATTTCACTCATCAAGAGATGTTCCAGAAGGCCCATAGAGAAATCTTTTCAAACAATCCATTATTCAGCTCTGTCCCAGTTTGTAGTTAGCGTTATTAGCATCGTCCAAATTCATGAGTGGAAATGTTTCGTACCGCTATCGCAAAGCTGCATTGCAAGCGGAAAAATACTCCAAAACACTTCAAACTACATTCAGTAGTCTGTCGCGGTAGCATCGATTTTTTAAACTGAACACTGACGAAACAGCCGGCGGAATTGGCTGCATTCAACCTGGCACTAGCAAACTATTTCCTATAGCCACCATACACAGCTTCTGTTGTTCGGCAGTGATGTCACTGAGATGAGCGTGAACTTTAACCTCAAAAAGCTATGTGAAGATATGTTGCTGTGCCTAGCTATTAAAATTGATGCTAGTTTAGACTTAGGTATATTATTGCTATATTTTTGCTTTATACATTTCTTAATTCCTACTACGTAGATGTGTGCCATGTCACAAGAATTTCATTGTGCAGGATGACACTGTTATTCAGTGCGTTTGATAAATAAACTTTGAACTTTTGTATTTCCTTTGTTTGTATCGATGACAACTTCTGCTTGCTCGTTTGCCTGCTTGTGGATCTTGAGTAAATTAAATTCTACCCGCTCTGCAATAGGGACAATACCTCTCTGGTGTCATATTGTAGGAGAATCAATGGAGCAACGTCGCCAATGAGATATACAATTTTTGCAAGAAACATTTTAATACAAAGGATCGTGACCCACGTTCACTTAGAAGAGGACTAAAGGTGAATTCAATTCCATCAACTTACCCTGTTCAACCCATAGAGACAAGACAGATTGTAAGTAATACTTCTGATTGCTAAGTTATAATACACAAAGTACACATTGCCTCCGGATATTCTGGGCAAGGTTTGGGGATGAACGTGTTCACAGTCGCCGAGGTGACTGTCCGAGGTGAATATCAAAGACGAAATAGGTAACTTGCTTTCTAGCTAGTGAATACTATCGTTCGTTTACTGTGTATGCACTTACTCTTTCTGAACGAACACACGGATTGATACAACTGTGAACCAAACGGATCGGTAAACACAGGAAGCGCCTGTTTATTTGAAATGAGAATTATATCGCAAACATTTAAACTTTATTTCAAGGAATACAACATTGTCATGTTCACTGAGGTAAACAACACCATTTGTCTTAGTTTGGAGTGTTTTAGAGTAGTTTTCCGCTTGCAATGCAGCTTTGCAATAGGGGTACGTACTGTTTCCATTCATGAATTTCTATGATTCTAATAACGGTAATTACTGACCACTATAAGAATAATGGATTATTTAAAAAAAAAAATGACTATGTGCCTGAAGGATCAACTGGGGGTAAGGGGACTGTCACCGAAATATGATTTATGGACGAACTACTCCTTTAACTCTGTCATTATGTGAGGGCAAGAATGAACTTACCTGGAACTCAAGTGTACACTTAGTGCCAATGGTTATATCTTCATAGAAACACTGTTTTGCATTATCCGGGAGCTCAAATGTAAGCTCAGAGCCGAATGCCCATCCACAGAGAAGATGGGCCCAAAGCACCTGCACCAATACTCTGACAGTACGGTGATAGCTGCACATCTTGGCTGGTGGTAGGACAGAGCCGAGACTGATAATTTGCTATTAATCTTTGACCTGAAAACACAGAACATTTAAATAAAACATCAGGTAGCTACATAATCTAAGAAAAACGAATACATACACAAAAAAACGAACAACATAAATATCTTGTCAGATTGACAAAGCAAACCCGGAATTCAAAACTTAGCTAGCTAGCTAGCTATCCATGCTAAATTAGCTAGCTAGCTTGACAAGGCCGATTAACTAGAAATCCAGTTGTTTTAGAAATTGAGCACGCAATATTAACTACGCTCACATTAGAAATAACGATATTTTTCCTGCGCATTATAACAAAATTTGAAGTAATCGTTTAATCGCATAATAGTGAAGTACAATATTATAAATCAGCCTACACTAGACCAACTCACCTCAAATCCCTCACCCCGGAAGTAAGTATCTACAAACAGACGTAGCATCAACGTATGACCCCATTGGCAGAAATGAGAGTGACCGCCTCCGTTCCTCGACCATTGGTCGAAATTCTTAAAGTTTGAGCCCTCACCGGGACTCACAGACAATTTCTTCAAAGGAGGAGTTCTGTTAAACCTAACCCGAGGTAAACCAGTTTTTGTCCCGTCACGTCACTGGGCAAAATTGGGGAGGATTGAAGAGTCCATCTTATACCTCTCTTCTTTTCATACACATAATAGCTAAATTTGATGCATAGTCACCAACGACTTAGCAGCAGTTAGAGCACTTAGAGTTGACCGCTTGGTTATTCTGTCAAAAAAGCAGGAAGGTGCAACTTTTAGAAATGTACATCTCCGTTGCATAAAATATGTTTCAATGGTCAAAGTAGTTTTGAATGGTAAGGCAGTTAAACCCGTCTCTGCTTGTGCTCTTCAAAAACAACATGGGAAATGGTAAATCAAAAATGAATTGTTATAGGCTACTACATTCTTAAAACCAATTATTATTTAGCTGGCTTAATACGTTTGCTAACAAATGCTCTAGTGAACTAGTTCGCTTAACATGGACAATTATCAGAGTAGTTACATTATCTATATATTGAAAAATTGTTCAAACTTAATAAAGTATTCCGAAGAGCACATGAATCCGGGTCTATTTGCTTTCCCACTCCGACATGGAACTAGGAACCTCCGATGATTACGAAAGCGCATGAACGTGGCAGAAACCAGCCTATTCGAATGAACTCCTACAGAATAAGGGCGTAGGCAGTGACAACACAGGGGTCACTTCGCTGTCACTGCCTACGCCCTTATGCTGCCTTAGCCAAATTTGTAACGCAAATACTTAAAACATAGAACACTTTCTAATTTCAATCACTTGGTGAAAGAGATGTGCACTAACTGCTATAACCACTAGGTGATGCCATTGTTATATGAAAGCCTCCACTCCTGTTTTTAGAAAGCCCATCCAACAGGGGGTGCAACTCGACATCTCATTGTTGAATGAGTTGGTTTTAGTTGGGGGGGTAGGTTGCCACGTTTGCATTGCCTTTAAAGATACTATCAGTAATGTATATAGTGCCTATATCAACATTAATTTAGTTATATTTAGCATGCATTTAAATGTTCAAACGTTGTGTCAATATATATATTCCTATGTATTTATATATATTTATACAAGGTATTATGTATATATCTATATATCTATCTATATATATATATATATATATATATATAT
>JACXGI010003316.1:0-56747 GCA_016801175.1 Esox masquinongy | reverse complement strand
CAGCAGGTGGAATAAAAACATTATTTCAGCCTGCGAGTCGGGTCGTGGTTCACAATTCGTATTTTGCGGTTCTTGGACGTTTTATATAGAGACAAAACACTTTTTTTGTGTCAGAGGTGAGATAATCAGCTACGAAGCAGTGAGGAAATGGAGCAGAAACTGTCCCTTCCCCCTGTGATAATCGTTGCTAGGTAGTAGCCTAACTAACTTTTATAGCAAACTTAGAAATCCGCGCAAAAATGTCTAGCTAACGTTAACAAGAACAGCATACATGAAAGATTATTGTGAGTGAAAAAACAAACCGTCGCACACACAGGCTCCACAAAACTGACCCGTTCAAGACTATTAACCGTTAAAATTATGATATTAACTCAGATTTCTGAAGAAAATAGGCAATTTGGGGATAGACTAGAATGTTGCATTCCCGATGATTAGCGTAGCGCACATAAAGGAAATACTTGACTCTAGACACTTCATATGCTGTACAGTCTCCCATGTGGTCCACCACAGCTAATCATTCCTAGCAGGACCCAATCATGGCAAACTGGGTTCAAATAGTGATTTGATTGCTTCCAGCTTTCACGTGAGCCTGTCCGAAGTGGCCAGAATGCATGATTTGCACTTTTGGAACGTATCCATTGGATTACCTGTGGCAGCCACGTGGCGCTCGTCTGAAGGGATGTGCAACAGCGGGGCGTGCATTTTCAGCCGGACCAGCCGTCCTGGTCTTCCTGGCACTATGCTACTAGGCCAGCCCCGTGAGGCACCCCTCAGTCAGCCCAGGTCTGTGGCTGGCTCGCGGTCTGGCCATGTGCCGAGTTAGGGTCAGAGTTGGTTCAGAGGGTGGAGCTCACACCTGTGCGTGGGGTTCATGACCCTTGTGGCAGGTGTGTGTGCTGCCGGCCCAGACGGGCGCTACAGATGTGACGTATCCTGTGAAACGGCACACCGAGCGCCAGGAGAGGTGTCACTGCACAATGCTGTTCACGTGGCGCTCACCTTTTACTTCCAAAATCCCACAGCCCTAAAAACACACACACACACACACACACGTTGCTTTTTTTCTGTCCTTGTGGGGACTTGAAATCCATGTTCCTTATCCCCTAATCTCTGTAACTTAACATTGATGCCTAAACGTAATCTAACCCTAACGTCTTACTAAACCTAAAAGTAACCCCAATGCTGACACTCAGTTGTAAGTTTTACCCTACACCTAACCTGTAAGACGGAAATAGCCTTTTTTGTAGTAGGGACCTGGCTTGTGAGGACCAATTTGTCAGGTTTTACTGTCTTCGTGCTCAAACACACTAAATGCATCTACAGTAAATACATCCAGACTACATACATCTACACTGCATGTATCTACACTAAATACTCTCCTGACAGTAGTAATCTTCCACTAATGTAGGAATATACATGGATTGAAGTTTAGCATAGATTGTTTCAGGCTCTTAGCCATTTCCCTCACCCTGTGCTTCAAATGTTTTTATTATTGATCTCACATTAAACAAAGACAGTTATACAGAAATCAGGTGCATTCTTGTTTCGTTAAAAAAACAAGAATGCACCCTTACCCAACCACACATTTGCCCCCTTTGAATTACAGACAGACATTCGTGTAATATCACTCATCACCCTATCATGTTCAAGTTTTTGGTGGGATCTGTTATTTGGTCCTAATGTGTCTAGCAATTTTTTGTCCTTCTGTGTCCATCCTCCAGTTGTTCCTGGATAAGGAGAAGGCTGAGGAGATGTGGCTTAACAGACTGGTGTCCCTCCGCCAGGAGAGGCTCATGGGAAGTCCTGTGCCCTGATTGAACGTGCGGCTCCATGTCCCTAAACATTTAGACATTTTGATGTGCCTCCCCCTACACTGAGGGATCACTACTTTTTGTTGGAAAACTACAAAGGGTCTGTCTTTTGTTTCTTGTCCAAATTTGTAATTAAAATATACAAGATACACAGAAAAGTGTACTGCCTGTTGGATGTAACATTGGTTAATTGTGTTTAAGCTCATTTAAAACTCTTGTGTGCTTTAATGAAGGGCCATTATGAATACACTGACTGCTGTTTTGTAGAATATTTCAGCTTGATATTTGTCAGTCAGTCTTGTGCTAGAAGGATCAAATATTGTTGTTCTCTTCAGGAAACCTGTTTTTTAAATATTGTTCTGCTTTTTTGTAATAAACTTGAGGGCGAAAAAATCTGTGTGACTTTCTTTCAAGTTTCAGAATGAAAGGATATTTCTTTTATTTTACCTTAAGTTACTTAGTTAGGATGCTGACATATCTCCCGTTCCAAAGTCTAGAGAGTCACATGACACAGAGTTTAGCGGTCTATATTCCTGGCTGGTCATTGTGGTGGATGGTGGCTTGGTACAACCTAGTCTCATGTCAGGTTGGTTTTTATTTTTACAAACACATGGATGAAATAGCAGGTGTAGTAAAATTATTTATTTCCAAATTCAGCTACTGCACTGAAAAAAAGAAAACGGACAATAAAAAGTTTGAAAAAACACAAGAGAACAGGAAATAGTAGATATGTAATGAATCACACAAATTATACTTTGAAACCATTTATGCAATTAAAATAAATATTTTTCTGAAAAAATAGCAAAATTTACAATCAGATGCACCAAAAAAGACCTGATTAGAAAATATTTTCCCTCAAGAAAGATTATTGATGCCCATGAGTTTGGGAAGGCTCACAAAGCCATTCGATTCAAAGTACATCATTCCACGACGGATCATATAAAAATGAGAAAATTACATCCATACATAGGACAGGTCATCCCACCAAATTCAGCCCAATTGCTCACCGAACGATGCTCATAGAAGTCTTTAAGAACCCCAGGGTAACATGACATCCAGGGATCTACGGGAAGTCTTTAAGAACCCCAGGGTAACATGACATCCAGGGATCTACGGGAAGTCTTTAAGAACCCCAGGGTAGCATGACATCCAGGGATCTACGGGAAGTCTTTAAGAACCCCAGGGTAACATGACATCCAGGGATCTACGGGAAGTCTTTAAGAACCCCAGGGTAACATGACATCCAGGGATCTACAGGCCTCTCTTGATAAATAAACATCGAAGTTGATGAGTCAGTTGAAACGTCCATATATAGACAGCACTCAATTTGACAAGTTTTGTTTGCTATAAGGATGATTAAAGGTCTTAAAATAAAATAATCGCCTCATTAGTCATTTAAAATGGCTCTTCTCCCTTCTAATTGATTCTTCAGTGTAGATATGCAATCTTTAGTGAACAAGATTTCAACTTCTCTGCCAATAATTATAAAGGGAATTAAGGAACCAAATTCACGGCTCATTTCACCAATGTGATTTGATTCCCAATGTTCACAAAGGCCCCATCACTAGCATGAAGCATGTCTAACACCAGGCGACCAGAACTGTCAATCAAATAATATCGAGCTACATTTGCAAGAATTGCATGCATGATGCCTAGGTGCAACCCAGTTCATCCCAAAGAAAAAGTACACTATGGTTCATTAACACACAAAAAGAGTGTTTAATAAAAACAAAAGGTAGCTAGTTATTTCTGAAAGGCGCACAAATCCGAAAAAGGCAACTCAGGTAACAGGTTAGGCTGCATGAGAATGGCTTGTCTGAGTTTGCGGTGTTTGTTAGAAGAGTGCTTGAGCACATGGGTCAGGATTCCAACCCCAGCGAAGGTGCTTACGGGCAAGCAGTCGAACGACCATGTGCTGGGACGTGAAGTGGGTTAGGTGCCAAGCTGCCACAATAAGTCACTAGGGCATGACAAGACAGCCTTGCCTGACATGCACCTGGGGTGAAGCTGAACCGACTGTGCGCCTCCTAATGGAGTTGTGCATTTATGTGTGGACATGTAGCAAAGGAGCGCAGCCCTTGCGGGGATCAACTTGTCAGATGGGACTTTTCCCGACTTCACCACCTGGTGGAGGCCGCTCAGTGAGTCAAGGGAGGAGCACAGTGCAGTCTCAGGGCCCAGAGTTTAGTAGTAAGCTTAGTGCACCCTGGAGTGTTGAAGGCTGAGCTTAAGTCAATGAAGAGCATTCTTAAATAGGTTTTCTCTTGTCTAAGTAAGGTCTGGTGCAGATGTTTGAACAGTGAGAGGGCTGTGGTTAATTCAGGATTGGAACACTTCACCTTTCATTGTGCTACAAAGTGGGATTGTTATCAATTATATTTTTAACACAAAGCTGTTCGAGCATCTGACTTGTAACTGAACAACCAGGTCTCTATATGGCTGACGTATGTATACCAATAAGAACTACATTTGTGCAATACGTATGCTAAGATCACATTCTACGTGTAATGTATACGTAAAGTCATGCAATGGCCTGTCAAATTTATGTTGGTGATGTCGACTACAAAATGCTCCCTGGTCTTTGTAGTTTAATCTGTGCTTGAAGTTCAATAACTGACAAACCCTATAGATTTTGTATACATTAAAATAATGTAAATCACTATTATATCATACAAAGTCTATGCAATTTATTAGGTGATTTGTTAAGCCAAATTTTACTCTGTAATACTCAAAATATTTTAGTCTGACTTAAGACTAATTTGGTCGACTTAATTGAATGTGTCCTTATGTGTATTTGTGTGTTGTAGTCTGTGCTATCCTTGTTATGCATTACATGTCTGTATGTGTGTGTTTATTTTCTGTGTGTGTGTGTGTGTGTGTGTGTGTGTGTGTGTGTGTGTGTGTGTGTTGTGCCCCTAGTGCGTATGTTTGTGTGTGTGCATGTGTGTTGTGATGATGGTGGGCATAAAGGGTCTGTTTGTAACTCTCTCAGCAGATGGTCCTACTTACATCAGTCAACCACATGCCAGAGTGTCGGGTAGCGGGACTCACTCCCAGACAGCCGGGTGTCCTTACAGTCAGCTGCTACTAAACATTGAGACAAAGGGCCACTTTTGTCAACATCAAGCAACAACAAACCGCTGAGGTGCCTTATTACTATTATAAACTGGTTACCAATGTAATTAGAAAAGTAAACAAGCAATTTTGCATGATATGATTATAAACTGGGTAATTTGTTTTTTGGATGCTGATTGGCTGAAAGTGGTGGTATGAGCAAATTTTAATTGTTACTGTTTTAATTGTTAGTCAACAGTTTATTATAGCAATAACACATGTCAGGATTTTGTGTAGCTGTATCCGGGAAACATTGGTGGTATTATAAACTGGGCGGTTCGACCCTGAACGCTCATTTGCTGAAAGCTGTGGTATATGTAAGCAATAAGGCGCAAAGGTATGGCCAATATACCGTGGCTAAAAGCTGTTCTTAGGCACAACGCATCGTGGAGTGCCTGGACACAGTGCTTAGTCGTGATATATTGTCAAAATACCCAATATGCGTTGTGTCTAAGGACAGCTCTCCGCCTTGGTATATTGGCCCCATATACCACACAACCTCATGGCTAATTGCTTAACTATAAATAGAGTGCTTCAAATCCTCAATGCTGACTGGCTGATAGGTATGCTACATGTCACCATATACCACAGGTATTTATTTATAAATTCTGCTTGAAAAAAAACTCTTGAGATGCACAATCTTGTTTTCAAGAGTGACCAAATGTAAAAAAAAAAAAAAAATATGAATAAATACAAACAGTGATTACACTATCATTCACAGGGATTGTAGGTATTACAACTATCATTCGTAATGCATGTGTCACAGTGATTCATTGGAACATATATAATAATACCAGCACAGTTGTGTTGAACATGTTCAAAACAAACTGTTTAATGTGGGTATTTTTACTTATACGTATGATTCAGTGATTCAGTGCTGCTGTTGCCTTGGTCTGAAACTGTGAAATAACCACGCCCCATTCATTTGAATATATACCAAATGGAAATGTGTCATTATGAAATAAATGTGTCATTATGAAATACAAGTCCCTTGAAATAAATAAATGTGGCATTATGAAATAAAAGTTTCCCCTGAAATAAATAAAAGTAGGCCTTTGAAAAACAACATTTTGAAATAAAAACCTATTTATTTATAAATTGACTCATTTATATGTTCATATTTATAGCCTCATATCTTTATTTCAGGATTTAATTCATAGCCATATTTATACATTTAATACTGACTTAAATGGCATTCCATATTTACGTTCGTTCGGTTATTGTCCCTAGTAGAGGCGGGGATCGATTTACCAGATAGCGGCGTTGTCATGACAGCTACTAACAACATACTGTTCTGATAGAGAGTTCTCGAACTGTGAATAGCCTGCCAATCGGAGGGCTTGTCGGAGGTCATGTGTCTATTCGTTTATCCGCTGGACGTTCTAAAGTAACACGTTTCGATAGTAACTTCTTGTTACTGCGCGCAGAGGGGCTGTCACACGGGGACCTCTGATCGTAGGAGCTGCTGATCTAGCTCATAACAGATTATAGCTACATATTTCATTTTTCATTAACCCCCCTCAAACACCCGTGGAAATGTTTAACAGTCTTCTCAGGGAATTTGACGAGGACCCTTTCTTCTCGTAAGTAAACCTATGGTTGGAATTTTGTATTCTGTAACACTGCCTCGACTGTCTTCTCTAAAAAAAAAGAGAGAAAAGTCAAAAGACAACAACATGTTTGCTTGTCAGTTGGCAAAACCTAACAGTGTTACAGGGACTGTTAACATCTGTATAGGCTACTCACAATCTCACACCTCGTCTATAAAAAAAGACAGTCCGTAGGCTTATCACCGTAGGCTATTTTAGGAGCCGTTTTTAAAATCACTAAGGTCGCTGTGCACTGGTAGTCAGTTTGTCATATAAGCATGATTATTGTGTGCCCATTTCCCATCATTTGTTATCAGCAGATATTTTAACATATTGGATTACTTAACAATAACAGTGAAAGCACAACGACATCCAGATTTGATGTATGATAATGTGTGGATATGTGTCATAGAACTACTGAAGCATAGTGTCGTTTTTACAGGTGTCAGCAAAATATTGTTTAATGTATTCTTTGGTTTTTGATTGATGTTGTAATCAACTAATAATTTCTGATGATATTCATTTTGTGATTTTTTTAGGATTTCAGATAATCCTGAATTAATCCTGAATGTTGATGATTGGGAATGTTACAGATGCATAACGTTCATAAAGTGCCTTGATAAATTATTCAGACCCCTGACAATTTCTGAATTTATGGTAGATTAACTTTCTGTTCTGTTTGATATTATATTTTAAAACACTGAAACTCAAAATGAATTACTGTAAGGTGACATTGGTTTTATGTTTGGAAATATCTGTAAGAAAAATAAAAAACAGAAATATATTGCTTGCATACGTATTGAGCTCCTGTGCTGTAGAAGCTCCCAGTTTCCACAGATGAAAGAAATTGCCCTAACTAGGACATAATTACCTCTGACCTGCATCTGTGAACCCTAAAAGTTTCTGTCACATTTTCTGGATGATACGGTGTCTCCCTAAAAGTCAACTTCGAATGGCAGGTGTTCCAGCCTCATGTGTGCGATGACCTCGGGACAAGGCTACAAAGACGCCAACAATCACTTTATAGGAGTTACAGAGTTTAGTGGCTGGGAGTGAAGTGATGGTGCACTAGTCAACCTTATGAAGAGCTCAGTGCTATGTATGTAAACGTAACACTGCCCATGCCTCAAGACACACCCTCCCTACAGTAAAGTATGATGGTGGCAGCATCAAGCTGTGGGGATGCTTGTCATCAGGAGGGACTGGGCATTGTGTTAAAATTGAAGAAAGAATGGATGGTGCAAATTGCAGAGAAATACTGAAAGAGAACATGCTTTAGTCCACAGCTTGGGAAAGGAAAGCAAAAACAAAATGGTGAATGTCCTACAAATGCCCAGTCGAAAGCCTGATATCAATCAGTTTTACAATATGTGGCACTATTTGAAAATTGCAGTTCAACAAACCTGAACACCATGGAGCAAAGAATAATGGCCAAAATTACTCCAACACTGCGCAAAGCTGGTATATACCTAGCCCAAAAACACTTTAAACTGTTACTGGAAAAGATGTCTCTAACATTTATTAGTGTGGGGATTGAATATTTATGCAAGCACCATTATTGTGTTTTTTTTAATTTTGCTTAAAATAATTTCCCCAAATTAAATCAATATCACTTAATCAATAATAGATTTTAAGCTTCTCTGTGTTATATGTATATATACATTAATATATATGTGTTAGTGCTGTCAAACTATTTAAGTAAAAAATTGTGATTAATTGCATCATCATCATGGTATTAAAAGAAGTGCATTATGTCAAAAACATACTGTTTTTTATTGTATGGACAGTGCTTGGAATTAAATAAGTGCAGGAGCTGTCTTTTTCTAAGTTAGCCCATAAGACCAGGGTGTTACAGCCCTTAAATGAAGGCCCCAAATTACCACAATAAATGGCAGCATCTGTTTGTAGCCCATATACATCTAAATAGAAGGATGCTGGTCTCTGATGCCATAGTACCATTTCCTACCATTGTGCTTGCTTCACTGAAACTCTGCTCACTGAAAGTGCTGGAGTAGCCTACAGTTAAAACAACAGTAAATGTGTCACTGGCCTTATACCTCTGGACCTCACATTAAATAAGTATTTTTTTCTTTATACATTTCAGGCTTTTCTAGCGAGGTAAAGTTATATCAAAGTTGAACCAATATCTGCAAGATCACATAATCAACATGTATTCTACATAGCCCTAACAGAACCAGATATTATAAAATAGTAGTATAATTTTGCTTTATGACAAAACATCACCGCATTAATAATTCCTTTTTACTAGTTCCCATTTTATATAATTCCCATTTTATTAGGGAAAAATAAATGCAGTATCATTCTGCATGCTAACCATTGAATTTCAAACGGTTTCACTTAATGCCGATGTTTGTTTCGATCTTCGTGTGGTTTCAAAGTAGCCTACAGTGTTGTTTTCAATAATGTACGGAGAACACATTTTAAAGCAGATGGTGCTAACGAAAGGTAACATAACAAATCTGTATCTTGCCTAGTGGTACGTAATGTAATCTACTAATGTGACTCAACACATGCGCAGAGGCTTTGGGAAATCTGCAGCCATTCTGTAAAAATGCTTATTTTTGATTCTACCATAATTTGAGGAAGAGCTACGCTACCTTCTATATGGGAGTGTTTGAGGACTCAGGAGGTGTTTCACTAACCCAATAAGGAATGAGGGGGTGTGGTATATGGCCAGTATACCACAGCTATGGAGTATGACCCTTAGCCAATTAGAACAAAATAAATGTCACACAAAGACCCATATACGTCAGCTTTTGGCCAATAGGATATTCAGGATTTTAAAAAAAATCTGACAAAAATCCTTACTAACTAATAACTTTCTAATTTAATTATATGACAGATGATACGTAATGAAAGGGCTAATGGCTGGTGTAAAGACATCTCCCCTCCTTAAGACTTCTTCCGTCTTTTCATTTCCTTCCTTTCCCTCCCTCCACTTCCCCACTTTCCTTTATTCTGCAGCTCGTCAAGGTAAGACTTTTTCTTTTTTTACTCAAGTTCAGGTTTAGTTTATTAGTTACGTGCACAGGATTGTTGCATGTACATCAAGAATCTTATGCCACGGTTCAGACACAGTTAATCATTTACAGAGAATTCCGTAAGCAGTGTTGAGGTGATCATCTTTTTCTTTATCTCCGTCTGCCTCTGCTTCTTCTGCCTCTGCTTCTTCTGCCTCTGCGTCTTCTGCCTCTGCTTCCTCTGTTGCTTCATTTCTGTTTCTGTTGCATCTGCAACTGATTCTTCATCTTCTGTTGTTTCTTCTTCTACCTGTCTTCCTCTTCTGCTTTTGCTTCTTTTTTGTTGTTTCTCTTCTGGGATCTTGTTTCTCTTTATTTCCCTATTCTTCCTCTTCCTTCCCACAGGGATCCATTCCAGGCACACAATGAGCGAGTACGACAGATGATGCGGAGTTTCTCAGAGCCCTTTGGTCGGGAATTTGTGCCCAGTCTGACTGACGGCTTGGACAGGCACCGTGTAGTTGGAGGCCAACCCAACCCTAGCCTGGCTTTGCGGGCGGACCACAGGGTGAGGACTTATGTTTGATGTCGTGATGGGGTAGAGCAACCAGGGCCAATGTCTTGTTATTTTGACCTGCGTTAGATCCCACACATGAGTGTACTGAGTATTTGATGTAGGCTTAAACACAAACAAATCCTGACCACAATGCATTGTGTCAGGTAAGGAAAGTGTTGTTGGTATGAATCTCCAACAGGTTGCCTCAGTGCTTTGTCGTTCATTGCAGCGCTTCCTGGCATTTCCAGGGACCACCAAATCACCATTAAGGACCACTATTGGGAGTTTAGTTATTATGAATGTTATCAGTGAATCAAAAGATTGAAAGTACATTTTTGTTAATATTATTATGATGATGATTGTTATAAACAATAAGCATTGTTCGTAGTATTGTAAAATTGGGATGTAAAAGTATGGTAATATAAAATTGGTTGTTGTACTATTAATGTTACCAACTGCCATTGGCATGTTATCATTATCAAAATCTAGAATTAAACTCTGCAATTCTTATTAATATTACTATTATTTTACATAGATTACACTAAAAGAAATAACATTGGCACATTAACAACACAACTGTATGTAGTCTATGTTAGAATATGTTCAACCTTTGTACACCATTTAGCAGATACAAGTTGTTGTGAGCAAGTTGCTTTTGAGCAGGTTGTATACTTGTGTATTTTTCAGGCTACAGGGCCATCATTAGCTAACACAATATTCTGCTTGGTTTCTAGGGATATGTAGCATATGAAATGAGCACTCTCTCTGTAGTTGACATAAAGAAGTTTGCATGTTGTACACTAAATAACGGAAACCAAAAAAATATTATTTGCCTTCCCTGCTTGAAGAAAACTTAATAGACTGAGCCCAAAACAGAAGTTTTAAGAAATAACAAAGCTGTTTTCGTTGGTCAAACACAACTCTAGCATTTTTTGAGAAATACTAATAATAAAAAATTGTCTCACATACTAATCTGAGACTGCCTGCAATATCGTGGACCAAAATCCATGTGGAATTATCTTACAAATTATGGAATTATCATACAAAAATCTTTGGCTTGGCAATGATAACGGAGTAGTTAAAAACAGATATGGGGCCAGGCTTGAGCCTTCTTGGTGATGGTGGAATCACATCCACCCTGACCCAGGGGTCAGTCAGTTCTTTGGAATTGACTTACAAATTGTCCTTTTCATATGGGTCAGTGAGTGAAGGAACCTAAATACCAGCACCCCTCCCTACCCCCTTGTTTTACTGTACAGCATTCAAACAAACAACCACGCTGACCAGCCCAGGGGGGGCTTAGGTTCACTGGGGTCATTATGGAAAATGAACGTGTAACTGGATCCCACCCCCCCTGGTCTGGCCAGCAATGCTGTGCTGCTTTCTGAACCCCTGCTTCTCTGCTGAGGGACTAGAACGAGTGGTGAGTCGTAGGACAACCCCCTTGCCTCCCGGACCAGCTATCTTTGCCCTCAGGAGGGTATATTTAGAGCATTGTTCCACTGACACACTGCTTTCTCACTCAGACACACCAGTGGAGGACCCCACTGACCCGAGCTGTTGAAAAGCCAAGTCAAAACTGACATGCTGGTTTTCATAGCCGCGTGGCTTTGGTTAAATGCTTTAAATCTGGAAGGACACACTGGACACTACTCATGGCAGAATTCATTTTATTGTAATATTCAAATATTTTCTCTTAAATTATTCCTTTACAATAATGTATGATTGCCAAGTTAAGAGTGAAAGTTATAGTATCTTCTTGTAGTGTGCGTGGAACTGTCGCTGTTTGTATACAGTAACAGTTCTCCACATGAAAAGTGCACTGCACAAAACCCTACAAAGTGGTACTTGAAGAAAGCCACAGCAAACAAAAACCATTGAACTGCATTTCAGGACAGCACAACTATTTTATGACAGCTTCGTGGTAGTTAAACACCAACTCATTAGCTGGGCTTTGCAGTACAGTTGTATCCATTGTCAGCAGTTAAATAGAGCAGTCTTATAAAACGTTTATTTTTTTCCCCCGTTTTTTGCCCCAATTTCATAAAAAGGCCCTAACTCATCAAAGCAGCTCCCAGAGGACTCAGGACAGTTGATGTTGAGACGTGTCCTCAGAATCACATCCATTGCTGTTCTGGTTTTTATATTACAATGTTTGGTCTATCAGGCAGTCTAGTCCGAGTCCGCACTGTAAGGACAGCATTATGCGTTCAGTATGCGTTACCTCGATTGAGCTCACAGGCACCTGAGCCAGCCACAAGAAGTCGCCATAGCGCGACGAGGCAAGGCAACCATATTGTAATACTACGGAAACCCCCCCTGACCCCTGGACTAGTCCAAGAGACGGATTCCTACTCTGGTCTTGCAGTGATAGAGCTGACGGTGAGGTTATGAACTTCAGCGCTGCATCATTCAGGGGCACAACAAATGTTTTTAATACGAAAATCGAAAGAGACATTATCCTTCATCTTATTTCCGGAGTAAGCCTAATGGTCTTTTGAATGGGATTGACAATAATGTCTTACAAATTGTAAACACAACCATTACATAATTGCATTCATGTTTGCGGATGAACTTAATTTATGAATTTCTATTGCTCTGAAGACCTCTCTATGCTACTTTGTGGAAGACAGTGGATGACTTTCATAGCTAAATGGTCAAGTCCAAGTAGTCCTTCCTGGCTTCAGACCGTTTTCTTCCTTTTAGTGCTCCGAACATGACCTGGATCTTTCTAACAGGCCTTCACTCCCATCCCTCCTGGAAGACACCTTCTCTCGCTCTTTCCCAGTGTGAAGGTCTCATGACGACCAAGCAGCTGCCCTGCTCTGGAAGCCTTGAGGTGCTAAACTTAGTCCCCGTGTCCCTCGCTAATCCTGTTCCCCTCCCATGAACCAAGTATATTTATCCTTGGTAATTGCTTTAATCAGATGGCAGCCTCAGCTCTCTGTCTCTGCTGGGGACCATGTTTCTCCCTCCACTCACAGGCCAACAAGCAGAGTGAGTCATGTAGAGGAGGGATGCTAACATCAGCCCTTTTCCTTTCCTTATTTTTTTTAGATGTATTTTTTCAAGCATTTTCTGCATTATTGAACAGAAGAGCCAGATAGAGGAGAGAGAGTTTGTTGAAGGAGCAGTGGGCCGGATTTGAACCCACGACGCAGCGGCCCGTTTGCATCGGACGCAGAGGCTTAGACCACCGGGCCTCCCTAGGCCACGTCCACCTCCTAACCTCAATCTGGTTATTCTTACCTGGTACGGCGGCAGCATAGGTTCTCTCAACCTGCTATAAAGGGTGTTCTGTTTTAAATAATTTCTGATTGAGCACATTCATTTAAACAGACTGGGGTAATACATAACAAGGTATGTGCCCCCCCACCCACCCACCCACCCCCACCCACGGCGGTCAGATTTTGGTCGGGGGTTGCCTCCTCACGATGAGTTGACTCCTTGTGACAGACGGGTCACCTGTGAGCTCATTGTAACGGTGTCTCCTCCGTGGTCGTGCGTCTTGGCTGCCTTGCTGTTCGTGGGACCTCCAAACCGCCGAGTCAAAGCTTAAACCTAGAATGTGGTCTTCAGCTTTGTGGTATGAAAGATTTTTACCCCACTGTGTCACCTAGGAGACTTCTCACACTCGGATGAACGATGCCAACATCAAGATAAACCCTACAACTTGGATATTTGCAGTCCTGTAGTAGAATATATGGTTTGGGAGAGGCAATTTGGACTTTTGAAGATGCTTTTCACATTTCAGTTTCATTGTTCCAAATAAATGGATTGACAAAAGAGTTCAGTTGTTAATCAAAATACTTAGGTATGAATTTGGACATATTCTGGAACAGGTAATAGGTAACAATAAGTCCCTTCTGATATTGCTGGCATCCCATCTGGGAGAGACCCTAGTGTCCTCTGAGTTCACCACAGAGAGACTGTGTTTGTGTTCCAAATGGCACCCTATTCCATAGGTAGTGCGTCACAGGTGCAAGTGCACTACACAACAAATACAGTGCCATTTGGGGCAAGGACATTGCTTTAAAGAGTGCTACTGTGGCTGTGTATCTGCCCTTTGGCCCGCAGTCAGATCTGTAGTGAGTGGGTGGAGCACAGCGCCGCCTCCTCCTGCCAGACAGGGCCGTAAGGAACTCTTGAAGACCTGATGGTTGACATGGTTACGGGTGCATTGCGTCGTGTGGCTCCTTCCATCTGGTTGACCAGCGTGCCTCGGCGCCTGCTGGGAGTAGCGCTAGTTGCTAGGACAGGCATTGTTGCTTCCTTAACGATCTCATTTGTCACGCCTGCTTTAGTGCAAGGGTTGACAACCGGTGGCTCAAGACAAACTTTTGGAACTCCTGACTCTTTCTCCAGTGACAAGAGTAGAATGAACAATGTACAGTTCACAATTGCAGGCACTCAATTAGCCAATATATTCTGGTGAAGAAAATCCCTTTCCCCCCATCCCCTAACACTAAACATAACCCTAATCCTAACAACCCTCATACTAACCTTGACCTCAGTGACCTTAACGTTATCCCTAACCTCAACCTAGCCCCGACTCTTAACCTCGGACCTAACGCCTAACCTCAAACTAATCACATTATTATAAATACTGTGTTTTGAACACAAGAATAGGAAATGTGAACTTTGTTGCTAAAGTTAGGCACCAACATTTATCATTGATCTGTTGACCTGCATTTTGTATTAGGGTGGCATCTGTAGCCTCCCCAGTGGTGTCTATCTGTTCCTAGAACCCATGCCTTCACAGATCGCCCATTCCCCCATCGCTGCCAGCTGAAACAAAAGCCCTGTGCCCTAGCCTCAGTGTGACTCATTGCTCCCCTTTGAAAAGCGAGAGGGGGGGCTATAGTGTGAGATGTGATGCCACAACAGGCAGGGAGCAGGTCAGATGGACCAAGCAGTAGCACAGCCACCACCAAAATAATGTGTTAAAGACCCCCCAAGTCCATGCCTTACATTTTGCACTTTCAAACCTCTGTGGCCTTCTGAAGCTATGTAATGAGAATTTATTAGTTCATAGATTCCATTCAGAGATATAATTGGCCCGTTGTGACTCGTACACGTCTGTCAGGAGCTGCAAGGAGCGTTGGTGTTTTACATCACCCTGACCTTTGAAAAAGAGCTGACCGAGCCACCGAGACAGACCCAGACTAGCCCCCCCATCCCTCCCCGCTCGTCTGCCCGCTGGGCCCTCACAGGGTTTCTTAGAACAAGGTTCTGTTTTCAGTTTTAAACTGTCTGTAATCCGTGGCAACGGGTCCCGATTACACCGAGAGCAGAGCTCTCTCATCACCCTCCAGGCTGAGCTCCAGCCTCCAGCCTGCCCAGCCCCCTTCTTTCTGGGATCTGTGTCCACATATGGTGCCCGTGGCATGGTCTGGGCAGTTTGGGATGCCTGCCCGGGCCTCCAGGGGTTCGAAACACCCCGAAGAATAGTCAGCGGGTTGGACTCGAGGAGAATCCTTCTCCCAGTTTGCACATTCAGCAGGTTCAGGGCCCATGGAAGTGTGGTAACTATGTACTGAGGAGGCTGTGTACTGAGGAGGCTGTGTACCGAGGAGGCTGTGTACCGAGGAGGCTGTGTACCGAGGAGGCTGTGTACCGAGGAGGCTGTGTACTGAGGAGGCTGTGTACTGAGGAGGTTGTGTACTGAGGAGGCTGTGTACTGAGGAGGCTGTGTACTGAGGAGGTTGTGTACTGAGGAGGCTGTGTACTGAGGAGGCTGTGTACTGAAAACATACGGCAAACACAGACGCTATTTTGTGTTCATAAGTGTGCATGGTTCAGTAGTGCTTTGTGTGTGTGTGTGTGTGTGTGTGTGTGTGTGTGTGTGTGTGTGATGCTGTTCTACATGCTATGTAAATTGTGTATTGTATTGCTTCTCAGGGGATGAGCCAGTCACTTTCACCTTTCAGCAGTGTTGATAGCACGGTTAGTACACTGGACTGCTTTGATGCAGCGACAATCCTCTCTATCTCCCCAACTGACCATTGGCATGTGCTAACCTGATATCTCTTACAAAACAGGCCTTTGTCTTTATGACACACATGGCAAACTTGAAACAAGCTGAATTGTAAATTTGAGCAAAGGCCACCTGAATGGTGAACAGTACCGTGTCAGAATGATAAGATGCTGACCGCGTGCTCGTATGCATGTGGTTATGCACACACAGCCTGGTTATTTTACCGGCTGGTTATATGCCAACTCCCTCAGGGAGTGTTGGGCTGATTATTACCCCAGACAGCTGGCACCCACATCGGACCACATCAGATCCACTGGCTGGTATCCACGCTGGCTCAGCCTGGCTCTCTTGCTCTCCGAGAAAACCCTGTGGTTAGTCAGTGTCTCCTACAGCGCACTATAACTTCCATCATGTGATTGGGTGGGGTCGGGTAGAACAAAGATGTTAAAGCCTGTGACATGCACAGAATTTATAATTTAAGGACCGGCCTGTCTGAAGAAGGTGAGAATAACATAACCACAAATATCCTAGCTAACCTAGCTTTAGGAGTCCCAGAGGACAGCCGACTCCCTGGAATAGGGCACTACTTAAACTGGAGTCCTATGGGCCCTGGAGAGAGACCCTATGTAGGGAACAGGATGCGCTCTGGGACAAATCCTAATAAAACCCTGAAGGTTAAATTATCAGTGTGATATTTGTGGTTGTAATGTTGTTTTTGCCCACAAAGCTCTATCACAAAGTTCGTATGCCCCACTAATGCATGTTGCTAAAACAAATATTGCTCTGGCTAAGTAGAAAATGGCTTGATTGCCAAGATCTTCTGTTAAATTGATGGGTTTTTTTTTATGATGGTACAGTGTGGATGAAGATTTTACATGGGTGGTATATTAATGTCTGTTGTAATAGTCATCTGGACCACAAAGTTAGTTTTTTAATGGCCCATTCCTCTTGTTCTCTTTCCAGGACATGGAGTCAAGGAACCCATTCAGCATGTTAGACAGCATGATGTTTGGTGTACGGAACAGGATGGAGGACATGCACAGAAACTTTGTGAGTACTCTAGTAATGATTTTATTTGGAATTGTCGTTATTTATTCAGGTTAAATGTGCTGACCAGACTGAACAGGTCTATACAAATAATTAAAATGAACAGTAATTTCAGCGAATCACCCAGTTTATAAAAGCTTTATAGTAACGTCAGTGCGTGTGCTTGCTTCCAGGAAAACATGTCAACAGACTCCAACACCCACTCTTTCAGCGCCTCTTCAGTGATGACCTACTCCAAGGTTGGAGACGAACCCCCCAAGGTGTTCCAGGCCTCTTCCCAGACACGGCGTGCCCCCGGTGGGGTACGTACACTCAAGTATGGCCAGGGACTCAGCTGGGGGGCTGGGGGGGCTCCCTAGGCTAATACTACACCGAACACTGAGAAACAGGACCATTTACTAGAACAGTAAGGACTCTTGGCCTGTAAAACCGCAGTAAAATGTGACCAAAATGTGTTGACAGAGGAAGAGTTTCTAATGCTGACTTTATTGACGTTATTTTTGTCTGTCCACATTTTGGGAAGTCGTTCTGATTGGCTGTCCCTGTGTATAGATTAAGGAGACTCGGCGGGCCTTGAAGGACTCTGAGAGTGGCCTGGAGAAGATGTCCATTGGACACCACATCCAGGACCGAGGACACGTAGTGGAAAAAAAACACAACAAGAAGACAGGAGAACGGGAGCTCAACCAGGACTTCCAGAATCTGGATGAATGTAAGTCAGCTGGAGTTTTGTGGGGTCTGTACAACCCTAACTAAGGGTTACACTTTGCTAAGACAGCTCAGTTATCCCCTTCTCAATTATATTGTTTGTAACAAGAGCCTGGAAAAGTTTTCTGCCCTATGTGAGGAAGTGACGGAGTTTTCACTGAGTATGACATTCTGACATAAAAACTCTGTTCCTGTCACAAACCATGTTTCTATCTGCATTTTCTATGAAAGTAAAAAAGGAGAATAACAACATGTAGGATAGAAACAGGAAATGTCAGTAAAATATTACCGTTTCTAGTTGGTTGTTTGACATGATGGGTTCTTTTTGTTTGAGTATAATCTATTATGCAAGAAATGGCATTGAAAACTATTGATAGAATAACAAGTCCTTCTAGACAGAGTTGCAAAGAAAAAGCCATATCTCAGACTGGCAAATAAAAAGGAAGGATTAAGATGGGCAAAAGAACACAGACACTGGACAGAGGAAGAACTCTACCTGTTGATGTTGGGACTGGTGTTTTGCGGATATTGTTTAATGAAGCTGCCAGTTGAGGACCTGTGAGGTGTCTGTTTCTCAGACTAGACACTCTAATGTATTTGTCCTCTTGCTCAGTTGTGCACCGGGGCCTCGCACTTTCTATTGAAGGAACTGGATTTTGACCTGTTTAATGAATTCCTGTAAGTTAGAGCAAGTTGTTGTTCTGTGAAGGGAGTACTACACATTGTTGTATGTGGTCTGATGAGTTTCAGAAGAAAGTTCTTTATTTCTGGCCATTTCGAACCCACAAACACGGATGCTTCAGATACGGAACTAGTCTAAGGAAGGCCAGCTTTATTGCTTCTGTAATCAGCACAACAGTTTTCAGCAGTGCTAACATAATCACAAAAGGGTTTCCTAATGATCAATTAGCCTTTTAAAATGATTAACTTGGATTAGGAAACACAACGTGCCATTGGAACACAGGACTGGTGTTTGCTGATAATGGGCCTTTGTACGCCTATGTTGATATTCCATTGAATATCAGCCGTTTCCAGCTATAGTGATTTACAACATTAACAATGTCTACACTGTATTTCTGATCAATTTTATGTTATTTTAATGGACAAAAAAGTGTGTTTAAAAAACAAGGACTTCTGAGTGACCCCAAACTTTTGAATGGTAGTGTACATATTTATATGAGCTTTGCTTTTTCTGGTGGAAACACTGATGGGAACATTTTAACAGAACCTCACATTTTTGATGCAGCCTATAGAATACTTGCATGAAAATGTTGCTAACTGGATGAAAATGTAGATAAAACAAACAAACGACAAACAAAATGTTGAAACAAACATTTCAAAAAGCTTCCCGGGTCCTCACAACAACCCACCAAGTGATACCTGAACTACTCTACACTAATGCCTGATTTCTGCTATTTACCCTCATAGCCGAGGCTCAGTCCTTTGACGAAGAGTGGCAGGAAGAGGTGTCTAAATTCCGACCATTTGCCCCTGCATCCCGTCTGGAGGCCCCCAAGCCCAGGGCAGGGAAACGGGCAGCTCTCACCGCCGGCCCCAGCCAAGGACGGAGGTCAGTCATCAGAAGTCAAATGATTACATACAGGACACTTCACAAGGAGTGGCCGTAAATGAAAAACAATAGGTTCATACTGTAGGTAAATGGCTCACATCTGCTTTGTTTTTCCCCGTTAGGGAGAAACCAACCCCAAAACCTGAAGGACGGAAAGCACAAGATGACACTGTCAGCGTCAAGGCCTTGAGCATGGCAAAGCAGTAGGAATGTCTAGTATATAAAGCTGTCGGGCAACAACTCTTTGGGCCTTTACCAAGATTAGCTTGGGTTACGAGTCTTTTTTTTCTCACTGCGCATCAGAAAATGACCCAGTTGTTGATATGCATTTTAGCTTTTCATTTTGACACTACCAAGTAGAGAACACTTGTTAATGAAGGAACAAGTAGATTCACAGTTTCCAAAAAGCTCAGGACGCCTGTAGAAGATTAAAACGGTGACACATAAGCTACCAGCAAGTGATAAATTATAATATTTAAGAATCATACCATGAGAGAAGACATCTTTTATCGCAATATAGCAATAACATAGTGTCAAAGTATTTTCTCAAAAATACTATTCATCTGCTTTTGGAATCATGTTCACATTGTATAGTTTGTATTAAAAAGAAACAAACATGTATTTATGCATTTAGTCCGTAAGTGCACTTAGACATCACAATCGTTATGTACCTTTTCTGTGTAGTGGCTATTGTTTTAAAAAATGTATTTTACTTACTGTAATCTTTGTAAAAAAAAAAAAAAAATGAAAATAACCTTTTTATATTGTTATTTGACATGGGATTATCTTGTTTTTCACCAGATAAACTCAATTATATTAATATCCCATAAAACACTGAATTTATGGTTGAAATGAATGTGACCGATTAAGTTACTATATCATGGGATTCCTTTATTTTGATCTTATAAGATCCTCAATTTCCTCTCAAAATGTTGATTGAAAATAAATTGAATCAAAAAGCCAAATTGCCTAGTTTATTCTTAACTGTATATTTGTAATCTCAAATGCAAATAATTTTGGAGCTACCTCAATAAAGATCAGCAAAAGTAAACTTAGTAAAACAAACAAATGAAAACTGAGCTATATTGGAAATGTCCAACGTGGAAGGTGTTGTACTTTATTCATTTCTTAATGTTGTATTAAGCTGTAGGCAGCTTATTTTCAGTACTTTGTGTATCCTTCACATGCAAGGATAATGGCACTGAGCATTTTCCAAAACACCAGAACACATTGGATGGGATCTCAAGACTATTCCAGATCCTTAATATTCTTTGGTCTGCTGTCATGAGCTGCACTCACCACCAAGCTGAAGAATCAAGATGCTTGGCTGAAATTTCCTTGTAGTTGAGTTAATGATGCCATTGACCTTAACAAGGGCCCTAGGAACAGTTGATGCAAAGCAGCCACATAACATCAAAGTTGCAATACAATGTCCAACTTCTGTGACCCTTGGATTTATCCACACTTGATTTACCAATGCATGGTGGCAAGATGCACTTGTGTCCTCTAACAGGCAGGTCTCGCACGGGGTTTCTAACTTCTTAATGATTACCTTAATAGTGGTAAGTTATTTATGTCCACCTCCTGATTTCATGAAGGTCAGCAAACATGTGTCACCTAATTTATTTAGTTCTTTGCCTTTCCCAGAGTTGATAAATGACAAATGGATTTTACATGCACATTACCTAATTTTTATAATCCAGTGTGAAATAGGAAGCCATTGAAGGCCACAATATTGTTCTGTAACATGAAGGTAATTTTAATGCAGATTTTATTGTTTGATTATATAACAATCCTCAAGGGAGAGAGTAATTTTGACACCTATGTTTTTCCCATATTATTTTGCCTAATATATTACTAGCTCAATACTTTTTAATACAGCTGTTTTTTCTCCTCTTCGCCAGTAGTTTGAGGTGACTAAAGTGTCTTTGCCAGTGTTGTGTGATACTGTATGTACTGTTTAGCAAGATGGGACTGCTGCTGGCTCGATGTCTGTGGGACAGATGCATATAGCAGGGTATTTTTGGAACAAACCTGTCAGTGACTCAGAAACGTCTATGAACTCGCAGACAGCTGTTATGAAACTAAGGGTCTCTCAAGTCACATGCCAGATCATATGCTCCTGATCTAGATCAGCCTTGTATTCATGTGTCTTGCATTTATATCAAGTGGGGAATATAGTATACGTTTACTGTCGGCTGGTATGTTTCGCTGACTCACCCCTTTCTATTTATGCAGTTTTCTTAATTAGAAGTTAAGAGAGGCGGGAGCAGTGGGGTCCCTGGGATGTCCACCAGGCTCAGGCATACCTCTTCAGTGTGCTTACATAACTAAGATACATTGTTTATGTAGCCTAACAGGATAAACTACTTTGCCATGACAGTAAAACATCAGAAGTGTCAGGGTTCAGAGATAGTGTGAGGTCTCTTTCTTCACTAAATTGAACACTGAGCTGACAGAAACAAGAAGAATGTGATGGATGTGAATCCTTCCAGGTACATCACCTCAGGATACATAAAGGAAAGGATAAAATAGGATGTTCTTTCTGACTTTTTGACCTTCCGGGCCATCCAACCAAATGTCTTCTCATAAACATCTTGGTTACCTTACACTAGACATCTACATTTGTTATTCTTTGGCATGGACATTTTAATGACAAGGAACAGAAAATTTAATAGGGACAATTCATATATTTTTAAAAAAAACAACATTTATTATTATTATTATAAACACATAACAAATTGCCACACAGATTTTGCTGTTTGCTTTAAAGTCACCAAGGTTAAACAGCATTTGTACTTCATTGACTCTGTCAACCTCTGGTGGTCATATTAGGTCATGTGCTCTATTAACAAAACAATGGAATAATATTTACAGTTCAACAGTCCTTAAAAAACACAGAAAAACTAAAGTTCAGAAAAAAGTACAAAAATAAGTATTTCTACAAGATTCCTTGTGGCTGGCCCTTTCCTGCGATTTTCTTGGAGCACTCCAATAGGGCATTGTGAATGTCTTTGGCGCAGGAGATCTGTGACTTGATCATACTAAGATACTGGGAGTAGGACAGAGACTCTGTCTGTACAGTGTCTGGCTTGGTGGCTGTGGGAACCAGGTTGGGAGAGTGCTTGGCACTGTCAATGCTCTGAGACAGGCACTCATAGGCAAGCCGCTATGGGGTTAGAAGAAAAACTACTCGTGAGCAGATGGCTACATTTGTGTAGTAATAAAATGTGCTTAATGGTTGTATTTTAGGAAACAATTCCCATGGAAACAGATGCAGGTGGTTTGTTTGTGTGTGTGTGTGTGTCTCACCAAGCAAAGCTCCAGTTGATCACATAGGGCATAAAACTCTTCCAGGCTCTTGTCAAACCGCTGTACGCTAGCATCGCTGCTCTTTCTGAAACACGAAGGCATTAGGAAAGTTTGCATCTCCAGTTCCAGAAACTACAAGTTTGTGCTTAAAAGGAAACATACTTACATGCCATTGTCAATTGATGTATTATGTCCCAAATTTAAAGAGGCAATCTTCATGACATTCTAGACAAAAATAATCTGTTTTAGTTATTATAGATTTGGTGTGAGTGAAAAATACTATATTATATTGCATTAGAAAGCATTTCCACCCATTCCCTGTCCGTTACAATTATTGCTCTTTAATAAACCACTTTGTACTGCAGTCAAACCACTGAGTAGACTGCCGTTGTACAGCTCACGTAAACAAAACGTGATATACCTGGAGACTCTCTTTTAATTGTGGAATAAGCATTTTGAACCGATGAACAGGGTCGAAATCTTGCTGTTGACTCAATTGTTGTTGAAGTGTAGCAGCTTGCTGCATTCCACTTTGAGGAATCGGGCCACCAGGTTGTTGCTGCGCTGCCATTTTGGTGAACTTGCAAATCCAGCGAGAACTCTTAGTAGATCATAGAGTGGTATAGAGGCCTCTAGTGGCCAAAAGGCCGTTTTAGCTTGGAAATTGCCTTTATCGTTGTTCCTTACCACAAACTGATAGAACCCACATATTTCTACAATTCATCTTAAATGTTGATTTTAAGCAATAACTTAACCCAACAATACTGTTAAACTAATGCTTAATCCCAACTTTAAATATGCACCCATTAGCGTTTTCTTGTTCTCAATTTGTAATTTGGGGCTGGGGAATTTTACTTTGCAGCAACACAACATAAGTTTGATGTATAGGTGCAGTAAAGGGGAATGGAAACAATTGTGTGAGTCGGAGCTGCCATTAACAGCCACAAACTCTCAAAAAGTGGGTATTTTTCAAAAACAGTCTTGATTTATATACTGTTACATTACATTACATTTCTTGTTACATGCCCACAGTGTGATAGTCCAAAAGCAGTTTCTGCAGTGTAAAATTTAGAAATTATATTTATCCAGTTTAGAACAAGAGAAAAACTGACATGCCCTCTTCACAAGTCTGTGTGGACCATGTTTATTTCTTAGCAATGAATACACACTAGCCCACTGTAGGCTTAAATAAATCTCAGTGGTAATCCATTAATTCAGCATTAGAGTACTATATATAAACAAATTTTTAAGAGGTTGCAACTCTTTATAATTATTGATACATAAATGAGATTTTGTACCAATTGAACATTTGATAAGCACTTTTACCAGCAAAGCTGTCAAATTGTCTATGGCATAAATTAATGATAATTTTACTTACAAAGCAACATTTCTCAGAAAGGGGGACAGAGCATGTGAACACCATTTCAGAGTTAGAGGTATGTCATATAAGTAAAAATGTCACATTGTTGCTATTTTTTAAATCTAAGTTGGAAGTCTCAGAACCCAGATAAATACTTTAAAATGGTGGAACCCCTCAAAGGCGATGCCAAACAAAAGTCTACACATAAAGGAAGCGTCTTCTGTTCAACTCTATGTGCCAGACCAAATCTCGCGCATTCCAAAATAAAAATCCGTAGAGAAGGAGGCCCCTGGTGGTGGTTTTTAGTAAGAAACCCCGTAGTGAATCGCCATTCGGTTACTGCAACACAAATCCAAAATGGCAGGAGCTGATGGAGACGATTCTCTCTACCCTATCGCCGTGCTCATTGATGAGCTTCGCAATGAAGATGTCCAGGTAATCACTGATGATTCGTTTAAAACATACGCATATATGATATATTGTATTTGTTGTTCTTTTTACTTGAACATGTCTGTTTACAGTACGTATAGTTGCTGAGCGTTAGCTTCCTAACACATACCGAGGCCCTTCGATTGTCTAACTGTTCATCAAATCTCAGCCTGGCGCACCCATCCTTGCGTGTACAGTTAACGTTAACTATTAAGTAAATAACTTGCGTTGTCTACATTAGCTTGTTGCTGGATCACTTGCCTCGCATGGTTAATGTAACTTGTAGTTGGCAGGACTATAATTCCGCGCTATTAATAATCGTTATAAGGTAGTTAGCTATCGGCGTTAGCCAACTACAACTAGCTCCAATTAGCCTATTTGGCTAGTCAACTTGCAGATACAGTAAGCCTCCAGGTTTGCTTTTAACTGAAATGTGTGTCAGATAATTTACAACATATAGACGATTTGTGGTAAGATGCCGTCGATTGACATTTTATTAATTATCTAGATGGCTAGCCATAACCATAAAGTTACTGTGTTACGATCACGTTAACTAACTAGCTACGTGGATTTGGCTAAAGCTAACTAACAAAGCTAACGGCATTACTTCAGTTGGTTCTGTCAGTGTAGTCAACCTAATGCTGTACCTTGTAGTGAGATTATGCATTTTTGTTCTAGTTACTGACATGGTTAGTTATGTACTAGATCTTCAACTTGTTTTGCTGTCTCTGAAAAAAATACAACATTACAATGAATGTGTTCTGTTGAAATGCAAGTCTTTCGGGTTGACCAAGCTAAACTGCTCAGATTGGTTGTATGGGTGATGGGTGTCTCTCTTCTAAGTTTAATGTTATAATATTTACTGGTATTTGCTTTCTAAGCTGCGATTGAACAGCATCAAGAAATTATCAACCATTGCATTGGCCCTGGGAGTGGAGAGGACCCGCACTGAACTCCTCCCTTTCCTCACAGGTATGACCTCACCTTGAAAACTCAAGTTACAGCCATGTTTAGCCAAGACGACTTGTGACATGTAATCACACTCTTTAAAGAGATTCACAGGAGATTGCACAATTCAACATCCATACTAGTAATTTGCAAGAAATGGTTCTGTGAATTGGTTTGTGAACAGTTTCTTCCCATGTTATTGATGTGTCAACCTGACCTTTTGTAGACACCATTTATGATGAGGATGAGGTGCTTCTTGCCTTGGCTGAGCAGCTGGGCAACTTCACCATGCTAGTTGGAGGCCCTGAATATGTTCACTGTCTGCTGGTATGTATTGGTTTTAAAAGGAACTGTATCACTTAACATGTAGACCGTACAACACATTGTTTTAGGCATCATTTTAGACAACATCTATGGGGTATCTCAATATGAGTCCCCTATGCTACACCCTAAAGCCAGGATGGTAAACTGTATATTATTGATAATACCGACCACCTGTTTTAGTAGTTTGGCTTATTGTGCATTGCGATAAGTTGTCTACATTAATGAAATGTACTTTAAATGAAACACATTTGCTAATGAACGTTTCAAATTGAATAGGTCAATTGACGAATGAAACATTGCAATATGAATTTGAATCCATATCGCCCATCTCTGCTACACGCTAACATACCTGTTTATCTGACGTCTCTTCGTCCGCAGCCACCGCTGGAGAGCCTGGCCACCGTGGAGGAGACGGTAGTGCGGGACAAGGCGGTGGAGTCTCTACGTAAGATCTCCCAGGAGCACTCCCCCGTGGACCTAGAGGTGCACTTTGAGCCCTTGGTGAAGAGGTTGGCCAGTGGTGACTGGTTCACCTCCCGCACCTCCGCCTGCGGCCTGTTCAGCGTCTGCTACCCGCGCGTGTCCAGCACAGTCAAGGCCGAAATTCGCCAGTGAGTAACTGTCCAGGAGGATGTAGCTTAAACGTATTAGCTAAGATTGAAACGCGGTCTGCTGTTATGCAAGGGGCCCACGTAAGATGAACATGCATGGAGATATTAGTCAAATACATTTTGTCCTCTGTCAGGGCTTCTGAGCCGCCACGTTCCAGTCTTCTGATGCCATGTGATTGGGGTGATTGCTACACTAGTGTTTCTTTTTTCATTTTGGTGTGTTCTCCAGGCATTTCCGCACTCTGTGTTCCGATGACACTCCCATGGTTCGCCGGGCTGCTGCCTCCAAGCTGGGGGAGTTTGCCAAGGTCCTAGAGCTGGACTATGTCAAGAGTGACATCATCTCCCTCTTCACAGCACTGGCCTCTGACGAGCAGGTACATGCATGGACGCTTGCATGCGATAACACTGACCACACTTTGAGACCTTGTGACACGGGCTGCCTAGAATTCTGCCTTCCAATTTCTGAATCAATTGGCTGGTTGCCAGTGGGAATTGTATGGCTATAGACAAAGTGCTGTTGAGTAGGGTCATATGCATATTAAAAGGTCGTAGAACAACCTTAACACCCGTAGTCGGTAGCCCAAACCGGGACTGAACCTGGTCCGGCGACCAGGTTACACTGGTGTTTCCCAGTGCTGATTCTTGGGACCCAAAGGGGTGCATGTTTTTGCCCTAGCACTCACGCACCTGATTCAAATGCTGCCCTGCCACTTAAACACTCGATGATAGGTTGATTACGTCAGTCAAGTCTTTAACTTGAATCCGGTGTGTGAGCGCTCGGGCAAAAACAATAACGTGCAGAGTTACACCAAGACATTTGGGCCAAGGTGAGGTGTTCAGTTTTGTGCAGCTCTATTTTGTTGTGTGAGAATGTAAATGAACTGGACCAGAATAATCAGCAGTCACGTGTTCCCATGTAGGACTCGGTGCGCCTGCTGGCGGTTGAGGCGTGTGTGAGCATCGCCACGCTGCTGCCCCAGGAGGACCTGGAGACCCTGGTGATGCCCACCCTGCGCCAGGCTGCCGAGGACAAGTCTTGGAGGGTCCGCTACATGGTCGCCGACAAGTTCTCTGAGGTATGCCTTTTGGGAACACCGATTTACTGCATGTAGCTATATTCCCTATGGAATGGAAGCCCAATTGACTTCATGTTAGTGTACCTGTTTAGATGTTATTGTAGTTGGTTGTCGTCTTTCAAAAATAGATTTTGGATCCAGCAGTTGTTAGTCAGAACCCTGGTCTCCGGTGGGCCCCGGTATCGAACCCTGGTCTCCGGTGGGCCCCGGTATCGAACCCTGGTCTCCGGTGGGCCCCGGTATCGAACCCTGGTCTCCGGTGGGCCCCGGTATCGAACCCTGGTCTCCGGTGGGCCCCGGTATCGAACCCTGGTCTCCGGTGGGCCCCGGTATTGAACCCTGCCAATTGTAAAACCTTTTGTGATTTCAGGCGCCGCATATTATTCGAAGCAGTTAATATTCCCACAATGTTCTATCAAAATATAATTGAATTTATAATGTGGATTTGAATATGAGTTCTTACAATAATAGGCTAATTTAATACCTTGTGTTGCTGTTCACTCTAATGTTTAAACGTATCCCTATGCACAAAGTGCTCACTTACAAATATAAAATTAATAACATATTGGGGTAAAATCACTTTTTCAACATTGAGTTTCCTTTTCACACACAACAGCTATTCATAAATATGTTCAAAACATTGCTACTGTAACAGACTAATCATTTTTACTATGACATGTTTTTACTGGGCCAGGACATCATTATTCCAGATGAAAACATTAAGCTTAGTAAACATCACTTACCAACCCTAATTAATGTGAGCGGTGATGCTGTGGCTTGGGTCCAAGTATTTGGTCGTACTGTGGTGAAAGGTTGGTGGTTGTCATTCTCAGAATGTCACATAGATGGGAGTCAGTGAAACTAGTTCTTAGGTGATATTTTGTTCAATGTGAAGAGGGAAAAGGTCTGCTCACAAATGTATTTTGACCCAAATAAACTGCGCATTCGCTTAGCGTGGGTCCTGGTGTGAGGGAGACTGTGATAGAGCTCCATGAGAGGGAGCTGCTGATGACGAATGCGCAGCGTGTCATCACACTGCATTTCTATCAGCTTCCGTTATTGGTCGGCAGGTGCTTTATTCACATCAACTGTGAAAGGGCATGATATAATTTCCATGCCATCCTCAGTATGTTTGAAATGTTGATAGCGGCAGTCGGTCTGCTTTTAGTGTCGCAATTACATCCATTGATTTACACATTCTGTCAAATGTTTGCATTGATGTAAGTGTCCGTTACCCTGCACAGGGACAAAGTGTGTAGTAAGTTTGTTCCAGAAACAACTGGAAAAACAAAGCTTCATCAAACGAAGGCTTTAATGTTTGCGTGCATTTGCGACACTAGCATTTTTCTCTTGTAAGCTGGTGTTGAGTGTATTTAGATGCCTGTTACATCAGCCATTAATCCATGGTCTGCTACCCGTTCTGGGTCTGAGAGCTCATCTCGTGGTTGCTGCTTGCTTGAGTCCCATCTGTAGTCGCTCCACACAACTTTCGCCATGGTAGTTCAACTTGTTTAATGGCCTCGGATACCAACAAAAAATATCCACCTCTCTTGTAGTTCCTGTCATGCTTTGAAGGTCCAGCAGCCGCTTTGTTACCCAAAAAATATCTACTCCCCGCAAAAAGATTAACAACTGCGCAGTGTCTGTTATATCTGTGTTCTCATCGCACGCAATTGAATAGAAGTCACATTTCTTTGCGTTTTCTAAGACTCTTGATGTTTGCCAACAAGTCCTCAATCTTTTGTGCGACAGTGTTCCTAGCAAGACTCTCATTCATTATATCCTGTTTTTTCTCCAGGAATATAATATCTGCCACTGTAGTGTGGCGTCAATGGTTTCTGTTCAGCTGTGCTTCTTCATAGCTTGCGCGTGTGGCTCTCCCCTGGGCATTGTTCGCACATTACCTTGTTGAATGGATAGAGTAGTTTCAGACTGCTTCACTTTTCCCTGTCTCTCTGTCCCCGTATATGAGCTATAATTGTTTATGCTTTGTCATAGTCTTCATGTTGTAGTTTTTCATTACATGTACTGTTTCACGGCAAATGAGGCACAGACATTTTCCTAGGAATTTGGTGAAAAAGTTGTCACACTACCATCACTGTTGAAATTGCTGGCACTTACTGTCAACCTTTTGTTTCTTTTTTGATGTGGCCATGATTAAAATGAGTTGGTAGTCTAGCTACAACACATGCACTAGCTACTTTCTACAACAAAGCTAATTAGCTAGCTACAATCGTGACCGTGACAGCTAGCTACAGCTCCACCAAATAAAAGACTTGTCAAAATGACAAAAAGGCCAAAAAAACCTGAGACATAGTGACATTTAGTTGGGTAAACGGCATTTATTTTTTTAAACCATGGTCACTGTAGCACACAGATTCTCTAGAACAGACAAAAGGCCACATTCAACACATCATTTCAAACTGTCACGGGTCGTATAAAAGTTATAATCGCGCCGGACCTGGCCCCCGGACTTTAGTTTGGACAGTCCTGCTATACATGTATAATTATCTTTCTCTATATATATTTCTCTATTTATTTCCCTGTGTGTTTTGAGAACTCCATTTTCTGCCACTAACGTGTATTTCCCTCTCGTGTTAATGTTTGTAAACACAGAAGGGGGTATATGAAAAGCATTTAAGATCTGTGTTTACAAAAGTGTTATTTTTCTCTATAAAATCCTGAATTCAGCCCTGACGTGCCATCTTTTTGGGAAACTTGTGTATTAATTTTAAGTGGCTTTAGTAATGTACTGAATATACTGAAAGTAATTGATTTCTCCAACTGTGGAATGGACAATGGGTAGCAGGAGTGAATAGCTGGACAGTTGTCAGTTATGTGATAATTACATTGTCTGAATTCTTATAATACGAATATCCTCATTGCCTCCTTCAGTACTCTAACCCACTGATTAATTTGCTTGCCATGTACCTTAAGAGGTCTTTGGTGGGAGTTATAAATTGAATTTAACTGCTGCCAGACAACCGCAGTTAAAGTGTGCACCTTACTTCCTAAAAGGTATTTTGTTGCTTTCCCCTTCACTGTTATAGCCTTTGGTAGCCTCTGTTCCCAACCTGATATCCCATTAGTTAAGTGTTTCGGTCAGCAAATCGTGGTGCCAGGTTGGGGAGGGTTGTCTGAGCCGTAGGTGGCCGTACCTAGCACTCTGCTGGATGTTTATCACTGCATCCCTAGTCTGTGGTAGATGTTCACTCAGCCAGTATAACGGCTGAATTGCAACCTCCACTCCAATTAAAAACCTGGCGAATTCCATTTGTGCACCGCCCCTTTCCCCCTTGCTACCGTGGACTTAGTCCATTAGTTTAGTATTGGTCGGAGTCTCACGAAGGTGTTGCGTTGGATGCTAATTGACATGTCGCCATGAATCCACAGCTCCAGAAGGCAGTGGGGCCGGAGATCACCAAGAATGACCTAGTTCCAGCCTTCCAGAACCTGCTGAAGGACTGTGAGGCAGAAGTCCGTGCTGCCGCAGCCAACAAGGTCAAGGGTGAGTGTCCGTCTTCCAGGGATTTAAACTCTCTGAAGATGGAAGATGAACAGAGAATGAGACGATTTTACAGTCAGACCTGAGTCGGTTTGTTTATTTACACAAAGTTTCTGTTCTTAGAGTTTTGTGAAAACCTCCCAGAAGACAGCCGAGAAACCATCATCATGACTCACATCCTGCCCTGTGTCAAGGTATTGGACTGGTGGCTGTTTATTTTCATCCGTTTTTTCTGCTCACTTTCTGTGTTTTTCTTCGACCTGTACATTTTTTACTTGATTGAAGTTACTCTGAATGCCAGTGACTCATGAAGGTTATCTTTTCACATCTTTTTCTAGCTTTTGTGCTTCAGGCAAATAGGCATGTGTTTTTGTCAAGAGATGAACACAAGTTAAAGGGATAGTTTGGGATTTTGGCAGTGAGGCCTGTTATCTACTTCCACAGCCTCAGTGTGACTTGTTGTATACCATTTTTATCTTTGTGCGATTGTAACGTTTGTAGAATTGTTAACTAGAATTAGTGAACTTACTGCAGGTCAACTACTAGCGAAACAACCTCAAAGTTCCTACATACTGTCTGAAATACATGAATGGTATCATAGACTAAAACGTTGCTGGCTACAAGCTTGAGTAGCAACGTTATAGTAAGCCTAAAATAAAACTGTTTACATTTATATTGCGATGGCTGAACTGCACCGGCAAGGAACATTTTGATTTTGGTTTAGTGTAGTTCACATAGCATAGCGTTTAGCAGAGTGATTCGAGTCATTGTTTTCTAAAGAAACAAACCAGCCACAGAGTGATTGAAGTCATTGTTTTCATTATAGGTACTGTGTACCTAGACTAACACTTTGCTGGCTACAAGCTTGTGTAGCTACATTAAAGTAAGCCTAAAGTAAAACAGTTAATGGTTATATTGCGAAGGACTAACTGCACTGACAAAGAATACATTCCTCTCGATTTTGTTTTACATAGCGTAGTAGAAACAGCCATGGAGTGATTGGAGTCATTGTTTTCATTACTTACAGCTATTAGCTAGCCCTCTACAGTAATCTCTTTCTAATTGAACACGTTGAATGTAGTGTAGTGACCCTGTTATCCCTGATTAAACTGTTCTCAAAACCTGCTTTACGTGAGACGTGATGCTGTGCTTTGTAGGTTGAGATACTTGATGTCAGTACGTCCTTTGGACAGCAGGGAGCACTGTTGTATTCCTGTTTCCCTCCAAACAAGTCACACTTGCTGCCTATGTTAGAACTCACTAGGCAGGTCTCCATTGACTCAGGTTTGTTCGGCATAAACTGTGTCGACAAAACTGGAATGTGAAATGGAAGCGGAAACTATCAGAGAAATGTTCTTAAGATGGAAAACATCTGTTTCACTGGATTTGACTGGATTCTGTTTGACATTCATTTTTGTGTAATTTTATTGTGAGAAATTTTGGAAAGTGTTTAGAAAAAATGATAGAATTTTGGCCCCATGAAATTGAAATATTTAGAAATAATGCTGACTATGATATAAATCACCACGTATTTTCAAATAGAATTACATTTTGTTTGCTGGACAAGGATTGTCCCGACATTCAAGAATGCCTGAATTGCTTCTCCTGTCTTTTCTGGTTTGCTTGACACAGGTTCTATGATTCAATTATCTCAAATATCCAGACGTGCATTTACCACGGTGCTGTGTTGGCACATGGGATTATTAGAAAGGTCCAAATGTGTTGTGAATTTTGGCGTTCTGTCCATACTGGCTTTTGCAGGATGACAAAGGAAAAAAGTCAAGGCCATGTAATGTAAAATGTAGTCATTCACAATTTGTCTACATTTGCTTTTAGGTGAGGTGTGAGGTGTTAATAGCAGCTATTTGGAAATGCATCATAGCAGGCACTTGTCTATTTTCTTTGCACACTTCCTGAACATGAACAGAAAAGAAAATCTGTTTGAGGAAATGGCAACCTGGGTAGTGGATCCTGGGTTGAATTGATGTTCTGTTTTGTTTGAAGAGGATCTTGTTTGAATAATATATGTATTACTTTATTTATATGTGCATGCTTTCTGAGATACAAGTACAGTTGTAGCATATGCACTCTTTAGTCTAATCCCAAGCCCTGCATTGTTAAATGCAAATATAACAGAAATGCATTGTTTGCTAGGTGCTTCTATTTATAACCCTTCCTGAGAAATGGCAAACTATTTTAGAAAAGCATTCAAGGGAAAATATTCTAAATATTGCTAACTAGCGGAACTGTTCAAAGAAGCAGAGTGATGCATCACAACCCTGGGTCAACCATGATTCATTTCAACACTGGCTAGTTTCTGCTTCCCTTGTCACCATCACCATTCAGTGGGCAGCTTACTGACATGTGGACTTGCCTGGTTACGAAAAGGTAAAGTAAAAAGACATGCCGATGGAGGGAGAGCAATAGTGCTTCTGTAACTTGTTTACAAGGCCACTTTTCTACTGAGGCAAATGTCAACTTAGAAATAATATTGCTTCACAGGACACAGAATCACAAACTCCCCCCTATTTGAGAAGCTCTGGATTTGCTGTCAGTTTCCACTGCGCTGTTTAGATCTGTGTTTACGAAACTCCCTCTTTGTCCCTCCTTTAACAGGAACTGGTGTCTGACACCAACCAGCATGTTAAGTCTGCCCTGGCCTCTGTCATCATGGGCCTCTCCACCATCCTGGGAAAAGACAACACGGTGGAGCATCTGCTGCCTCTGTTCCTGGCCCAGCTCAAGGACGAGGTAAACATCAGTAAACTGCCAGTGATATCGCATTACCCATAAGGCACCAACGAAGCATGGGCATGGAACATGCGATGTGGCTCTACTGTTTATCTATGACTGAGATTTTTAAGAAGTTAGTTATCTCACATGGCTCATATGGGGTGCTATTAACACCTTTGGTTGGAACTTCTCATTTTTCTTGTCAGGTACTAGACCTCTTGATGATTGTCTTTTTCGTTTTGTGGTTTAATTCTAAAATCATCCCCATGGTTCTCTTTAAAGAATGTAAGTGGTTCTGTGCCATCAGGTAAAACTGCAGTTCTCAACTGGTTTTCCTTTGGCGTCCAAATTTGAAATACTTAATTGAACCGTCTTGTTTCCAGCAAGCTTTTCATGCAACTTAAATCCGTGAGCAACTTTACTGTAAGCCTTCTCAGATGTTGTTTTAGAACATTAGAAATTACATCCGACTGGCCTCGCAAACTCTTTAGCTGTATTCACGCTAGCCACCCAAATATCTGTCTGAAACCATCCAAGTACTTGTCATTACTAGGGTTTTGACCTGACTACAGGTTCAGGTCATAAGAGAGTAAGACATGCTTTGAAGTCCAGTCAACGCGCAAGTGGGCAAATACTCACCTTGGAAGGCCGGTGGTGTGCTGGGGAAGTGTCCTCTTCAGCTGAACTGGGCAGATCGGGTGTGGGTGAACAGTTTGCTGACGTCAACGCGGGGAACTGCGCAGAGTGTTGGGTTTTGGGCTGCCATTTATGGATAATGAACACAATTGCTTTTTGTCCGTGGTGATTTCATTGTACAAAGATACGGTGCTGAGCCATTCATCCTCCATGGGTGTCACCCAGCACGTTAGACGTTAAGTGTTTTGGATGACGTTCCGGGTTGGTGCGTATGTGCACATTTTCCAGTTGCCTCTGATCTCTAGTAGCTTTGAACAGCCATTGAAGAGACGTAGGACAACGTCACACAGGCCGCAACCAACAGCCCCGATCGACTTCATGCTAAGGAGGTCACACCGGCTACCGACTTTGCCCCTGGTGAGGACTGGTAACCCCAATATCTCCATTAAGTTGCTCTGGATAACTTTAAGACTCGTCGGTGTTGAGCCCAAACTGTACATTATCCTGCCTTTCCCTCTGTGATGTCCAACTACTTTCCTTCAAGCCCTTCCTCCACACACCTACGCATGCACCCAAGCTCCTATTAAAGGCGCTGCCTGGAAAAAGCTGGCCGGGATTGGATACACAAACCGAACTGTAGAGAAGCTGCCTTTCTTGCCAAATCATGACCGCTTGATGGTATTTAAAATGGACAGGATATACAGTGATATTAATGAGGCGCGCGGGTTTTGATAGCAAGAGTTGCGGCATGAATGGTGTTTGCTGTCCTTTATTTAGAATTTTTTTGTGCGTCCTTAAACAATTTGGAAGTGGGAAATGGTGATAATTCACTTCAAATGCCCTCGGATGGGTAATGGGTCACTTGTCGGAAGCTCTGCTACACCAGCTGCCTAGTTCTGAAATGTATTCACTAATTGCTCTTTGGAGCGATCAGCTTGAATATGTGATGTGATTGGTCAGAACCTATTAGCGGGAAAAACATTAGAAAGATCGTCCTTGTGTGCTGACCATTGAAAAACAAAATTACAATGGTGAGTGGGTTAATTGCTGTTTGTTCCATTTTTCTGTATATTGTTGATCTTATAATGCTTTAGATTATAAAATAATAGCAGCTATAGGCCTAGACGTTAGACTCAAACCTCTGTTGCTAATTAGCACCACTGTTACAAAATCCTGGGAGAACACTTCTTCCTTAATAAATGTGCGCGCGCGTGTCAGTTGACTTTATTACTACAGTGAAACTGTTTGAGTAGATGACGCCAATTGCCCTGAACATTTGTTATTTTTTTTTAAAGGTACACCAATTCACTGACGATTTAGATGCCCTGTATTTGACAACCTTCTCATTAAGATGTTCTATTTCGCCTTGCAACCAAAGCTGATTTGACCGAGCTTGTCTTGAAAGCTTGCTGTCAGAATGAACCACCTTGAGGTGAAAAAAAACTAGAATGACTCAGATTTTGAAACTGTGTATTAGGGATGTTAATGATTAATCGAAGGTCGACGTAGGCAATTTCAGTTCAGTTTTAATTGAGAACGCAATGTAACTAGTTGGGTAACCCTCTGAATAATCTACAGCGGTATAATCCAATGAAATATCAAGCAAGCAAAAATAAGCGTGGCTTGTGATCATTTTGTTTTAAAAAATTGTCTTGCTCACTGCAAATACTGCGAGTTAAAATAACGACTACGGCAAGTATTACTTGACAAACAAACATTGTCCTCCTCTCAAACAACCATTACGTCGATGTTCGCTAGAAATAACTGTAATCAACGGGCAGAGGATTACAGTAAGACAGTACTGAGACAGTAACTTTCTGCGGGATATTCTACCACCGCTTGATGGAAATCCAACAGACTAGTGGAAGGTAGGCTAAATGAAGATTACCTCGGCAACACACGCGCATCCCAGCGACCTCCGTGCCATCCAAGCGGGTGTTTTCACCTGCTGGACTAACCGTACACCCTATGAGCTCACGACTCGCCCCTGAACATTTTTGAAAAGAGTAGGCTTGCTTGGAAATCAGATCGGCTTGCTGCAGTTTAGTAATCGAAGTCCAAAGTTTCTTGTTTTTGCGGATCGTTTATTTTTGATATTGTTGTACAATCTAGTCATGGTATATCCACAGAGCGCGTTGTCGGCCTAATTTAAATGTAGTAGGCATACTCATCCAAAAATGGTGAGTCCGATTGATTTTTTTGTTTGTTTTGTTTTTAAATACAGGCCTAGGTTTAAAATTGCTTAATTCTCATTGATCCTTTAACTGTTTCTGTTTTAAAATATACTGTTTTCGTTTTTAATCCAGCAAGGCGGTATAAGAGCGTTGCGCTCGTTTTCTGATTATTTGGTTACCTACATGGTGTCAAATATGTCCACGACGTCATATACTTTTTTTAATGAGATGAATCGATTGATTAATCTTTTATGATATCGACTGTCGATAATGGAAAGCCTTAAAATTTGCAACGCTACTGTGTATTCTGATTAGAATTGGATTGTTGTCCTGGACACAATTTGCAGTTTAGCCTGTTTCTGGTGTGTGTTGACAAGGGTTCTATTGCATTGTCAGCCAGCAGCTGACTTTGTCATCCAAAGTTGTGATCTTGTGGTATCAAAGTGCAAATTAGTTGCTTGTACAAATGTTTTGATATTCCTTGCTATTTTTTTTTCAGCCATGATAAAGTTTTATCTAAAATAAAAATCATGGAAAAGTCATTCTCTGTATCACCTGAATATGTGCCAATGTGTGCGCAAGAAAAATCTGACTTATAAAAAACAAAGTAGATATTGTGTTGCCTGGCTAGTTATCTTTGTAGCAATACAATGGCCTAACTTTCTACTGGCACTTGACTATGTGGCAGTATTTTCTAGGGAGTGAAGGGTGGCTAACCATTCTCCAGGAGAGTTAAATGTTCAGGAGAAAAATGTATGTACTCCAGATCACTGTCGGCTAAGTGACTTACATTTCAGTTTTGTATTTCAAGAGGCTTGAATTTTTTTTCCGTATTTCATTCATGGGTAAATTTTACACATTCCAGTTGTGGTGTCTCTTTCTCCAGAAAATCACTAACATGAGGAGTCCAAATGGGGATGAATACTTTATTGTATTGTATTTTCCCCCCGGACTCTTTCTGGGGATCCCTCCTTGTCTCAACTTGTCTTCTTGCTCCTCTCCCACCTCCTGCAGTGCCCTGAGGTGCGTCTCAACATCATCTCCAACCTGGACTGCGTGAACGAGGTGATCGGCATCCGCCAGCTCTCCCAGTCCCTGCTGCCCGCCATTGTGGAGCTGGCTGAGGATGCCAAGTGGCGGGTGCGCCTGGCCATCATCGAGTACATGCCCCTGTTGGCCGGACAGCTGGTTAGTACCCACAGGCCTGCTCGTAGGCACCCTTTTCCTTTTGTGACCCTGAGTTGCTGTGAAGTGTGCGAGTAACTGATGCAGATGTTTTGTATTATTGTTGTAGCAAGCTTTACTGTTTTAGTTTGAATCGATTTGGAACACTTTTCCTTTATACCGTTGACTGTACTGCAATGTTATGTTTGTTTGGATTGGACGGGGATGATGGTCTAAAAGCTTCTTGTCCTCATCTGCCGTCTCTAGGGAGTGGAGTTCTTTGATGAGAAGCTGAACACTCTCTGCATGGCGTGGCTCATTGACCATGGTAAGACAAACGCAACTATCTTTTTTTCTCCAATGCATTTGTCTTCCTCGCATGGTAAGCCGGGATGTGACCTTGGTCTGTTCAGAGCAGTCGGCTGCAGCGTTCCGCACACTGACCAGTCTGCAGGACTGGGGTGGATCACTTCCCAGACTGACCACATCCCATGCTGCTCTAAGCCAACTGTGCTGCTTCTGTAACCCCTGGGATGTATTCATTGCGCCAATTTTTTTTTTTTTTTTTTGTGAAATGTTTCTACCACAAAGGCAAACAAAGACTGGGAAGGATAATTTGTCAAATGATTTTCTTTTTGGACAAATTCGATTTCTTCTGTTTACTTCTGTCTTGTTTGGTGAAATTGAACTACCCATTTTTCCCTAACCACTGTGGTTTCTATGATCGTCTTGGGGAACTGTGGCACCACCAGGAGATCCACATTTTGTTACATTTCTTCAGTGTGTTTCTTAAACATTATTAACTGGTTAAGAAACAGTAGATTTTCTTGGAGTAAAATCACTTGACCAATCAAATGTCTACATTTACATTTTTCATAAACCGCTTAATGAAATGTAGGCTAATAATAGCTAGTCTGTCATCTCATGGCCAAAATTCTCTTATTTTGATCAGTAACTTGTAATGAAGCAATAATACTGATAGGCAGCATTCTGTTTTTAAACATTAATCAAAAAGCAGGCTTATACAACACACCTGATGTGAGTACAGAGGTGTCCGAGTTGAAAATCTCCATTACAAACGTGTGATGAAAGGGAATCTAATGACGTACACGCTAAAATTCCATTCAAATCTCGCCATCACAGAAATATTTTACACGACCAACCACTGACTGCATGTAATGTGTGGGCTTTTGTGTTTGAACTTTTATAACATAATTTCTGCATAGCCCTCTCAAATCATTACTTTATGACGGAAATCCTCATCTATCACCTTAAATGTGAGGGCTCACATTTTAATTAATCACATTTAATGCATACTTGATGCATATTTGATAGACAACTTTTTTTTTTTCTCCCCCATTGTGTTTTGAGAAATTAGCCTGCGTTGTTTGCATTCTTGCAGCGAAATCTAGAACGTGCTTTCAGATAAATTAACTTTTTGTTTTTAAACAATTTATTTTCATGAAAACCAATAAAACAGGTGAAATTGCTGGCTTCAATGGTCTAAGGAAGTCTATTAAATAGTTCTCCACAGTTCAAGGTTGGATTTTGACTTGGATACTTAATTAAACCCCTTCATACTATGAAGTATAACATTGAGCTTATATGGTCACTTGCTGCCTCCAACTCATTGCATATAGTGGTGGGTGAGGCGTTGCTTGCCTACCGTAGAATGGTTTGTGCTTCAACTACGCACGTTAGAAATTCTTTTTTTGTTAATGTGTTTTTAATGCGTAACTGTATATGAGATGGTTGCGCAATTACTGGATTTCAAAGTATGTCTTACTCCAGCTGCAACTAGCTATTTGAAGAGCTGCGCTCCCAGGCTGTCCATGAAAGTTATTTTTCTTCTCGCTGTCATCAGGCTTTGTATGGCGTGGAATTAGAAACATGGCGATCAATGAAAATACATGCTCAACAATTTCTTCCACTAGCTTTCCATGTTAACCTGTAAGCTTGACCGGTGAAATTTATTTTTGGCAGCTAACAGACGAATGGTTATCTGGTAAAATCTTTAGTCCCCACCTACGTCACTTGTTTTCCCACTTGAATAAAATACAAACTAGTTGCTGTCAGGTTAATTTCAACTACAAGTGAAGTTGCTGGGGCTTGCTTAACTCTTTAAAAATTAAGTACAATATTTTAAAGATGGATTAGCCTAACATTGCAAAACCATGTTGGTTGGTATATCTCTTGCTTGATCAGTTTGAGGTACTGTTTGGAATCATTAATATTAATTTGCTGATATATTTTGTCATAGTCAGAACATGTTAAAGCATTTTAGGTTGGGATAGCCTAAACGTGAGTCAAAATAAAGAAAATTACATAAATGTGAATGTTAATATTCCATTGCAAAAATCCTATTTAAGTCAATGGGAATTTTAAATGTCATAATTCAATATTTAAAATAAAATTAGATTAAAATTGTATGCAAGCAACTTGGTCCTGAATGCACTGAACATTTTAAAGTTTGAACAGTACCTCTGGCGTAAACGCTGTGGGAGGTGTTGCATGCTAAATAAATAGTTTGAAGATTGAAACTGGAGCCTGTTTTGCAAGCCTCGGTAATTAGTGCATTTCACAAGTGGCTAATTTGCAACTGCCTTTAACCACTGTGACGTATTTGCCTACCAACTGCTGATTGGCCAAATCCTAGGCTGATTTCATGGGACTTCTCTATCCTCTATTTATTTTTTTTCGAGCAATAAATGAAACCGGCCCTAGAGACTTGCCTTTGGTCATGTTTTGAATACAGCTTGTCTGAGAAAGAGGGAGACGTGTCAAACTGCAGCTCTCCCCCCCCAGCCTCAAGGCAGTGCCAGTGACTATGGTCTGATAAGAACCCAATGACATGGACTGGGACTGGGAGAGGCAAGGGAAATTCTCTCCTCCTAATTGCTCTTCTCAGTCTGGATAGAATGGAGAATGGGTTCCACTGCAGCCGTTCTGTCCTGTACGTGTTGCTGTTTAACTAATCACCACAGGGCTCTAGTCAGCACTTAAATATAGTTAGCAGGGTGCATTTGGTACACAAGCTACACTGTAGGACAGCCCGGTGCTCGGGTCTGTCTTTTCATTGCTGTTATGTTAGTTTAATTAATGTCAGCATTATAGAAACCCTAAAATACCTGTGCAGCAAACGTGTACTGTGCCAGGTGACGTGCATGCTCATTGCTGAACGGTTTTAACTGGGTTCACATTTTAAAGGCCTAAGGCTTCCGGTTAGGGTTAGGCCACACGGCGCAGTGGTGGTGAAAGACGTCATCACCTCTTCAGGCTCAGGCGGTTGATTACGTTTGTGTCCCCTGGCATGCTGGGACGTTCAGCTGCCTCACAACCGGGGCGGAGACTAGAGAACAGAACCCTTCTACGACTAACCCCCTTAAAGGTTTTTTTGGGGCATCCTGTAGGGGTTATTCATGTCAAGTCTGGGCAAATCTCCTGCGAGTTTCAGTCAGTCCAGGAAGTAAATATAATGTTCTGTGACAAAGGTCTAGGGGCTCCCCCACAGTTAGAATTTAAAGAACCTAATAAGATCTTGGCAGCCTTTTCGGTTTGGTCTAGTTCAATAGATTGTAAAAGTATACACGCACGCACGCACGTGCACATAAACTGAGACTCATACGCTCACACACAGGTTTTAATGTTTGGTTGTGGCTCCTCCGGCTAATGGAGTTCCTTTCCAACGGTCTCATTATAGATGTATGAGGAGCCAAAGGGTCATGTAGGGGTTAAGATGTTGGACACAGGCCCCCCTGGCTCCACTGTCCTGTGACTGGTGTACTGCCGCTCCTGTCCAGGGTCGGGAGTCACCACTGACAGGTTGCTCTCACGGTGACCAAGGTTTTTTTTGGTGCTAACAGGAAGGCTATTTCTTCGGAAGACAGTGACGTTTTCTTGTTTGGTTCTTTCATGGAATTGTAGATAATGAATATTACAAGTGATAACAGTTACTGTAGAAATGTTTCGATAGCAAAAAAACAATCATTTAATAAGAGAAGTTTCTTGGGCATGGTGGACATTTTGTCATACTCTTCAGCGTTAGTTACAGTTGTTATACAGATCTACTGTCCACATGATGTCCCTATGAACGAGCGCACAATGTTTTGGACAAAGGGCCAGAAGTGTTACATCACAGAATATGCCCTCGTCCCATATCTTACATAAGCACAGCAAAGATGGAGGTTGTGGCTACAGAGGTTGACCCAGCGTAGTGCCAGGGTAACAGACACCTCACACTCACATAGTCATCGTATCACATTCCCATCACTCTTATTCATTCACATTGGCAACGGAGCTGTATCAGGCTGACGGAGCTTGGTGATCACTGTAATATGTCCACATGCCTTGACTTGAGTGGAATCGCAGTTAAGTTAGTAACTACCTAGGCTAGTCAATGTGTGTTTTTGCAAAATGTGCAGTCCGGCTGTGGCTCAGTGTAGAATGAGCTGTTGCTGAGAATGAATGCACTTTGGGACTGAGAACTAATGGAAGTTAGTGGTTTTTGTGGGCTTACTGGCTGCTATTTACTTGTCTTGGCATTGATTTCAGATTAAGTATGATTGTAAATTCTTCATCTAAGTGTGTAACAAAAAGTTTGTCTGTATTGTTTAGGGGTTTCCCCAATTGTGTATTTACTTGTCACAGAACATTAGTTTTTCCTGTAGATTTTCATTACCCTGGAAAGTTTTATCTATCTCTTCTGTGAAGGGGAGGGAGAAATGTCATCTTGTGACATAGCTCTCACGCTAGTTAGACCCATCTCTCCCTGTGTGAGAGAGCTGCAAGCTTGGACCGTGACTCAGGGATTTATTAACCCTTATTTTTAATATTTGCTGTTTTTGTCTTGATATATAGTAAAAATCTTTTATAAAATGATTTTCTGGTTGAGACTTAGTTAAGTCTTTGTTTAATTTAAATGTTTTTTTAATTGCTCAAATTCCCTAATTTCTCAAAGAAAGATTCATTGCTTTCCTTTGCCAACTTTATGGTGGTCATGGTTTCTTTTACATGGAAATGGTCTAGTACTCGAAGTAAACCGCTAAGCATACTTCTATCTAGTTTCACAAGCCAAGCGTGCACGTCTGTTATCCATAGTTTACGCTATCCGTGAAGCGGCCACCTGTAACCTAATGAAGCTAGTGGAGAAGTTTGGAGCGGAGTGGGCCCAGAACACCATCGTGCCGAAGGTGCTCGGCATGGCCAATGACCCCAACTATCTACACAGGATGACCACGCTTTTCTGCATTAATGTGAGTCTGTGCTCCTGACCGCATGTGCGCCCGCACCCTCAGTGTCCATAAGTCTGCCATTTATCTCCTGTCTAAAGCAACCATGTCATTTATGGCTGACGCATATTTGTCAATGCATTTTCTTTCCCTGTTGTCACCCACTCCAGTCTCTGTCTGAGGCCTGTGGTCAGGAGATTACAACTAAACAGATGCTCCCCGTTGTCCTGAAGATGTCTAACGACCAGGTTGCCAATGTGCGTTTCAACGTGGCCAAGTCCCTCCAGAAAATCGGCCCAGTCCTTGACAGCAGGTAGGTTCCTTTTCTTCCAACCCCTAAGCCCTTGTTCCTATTCAGTCCTCACTTTCTAGACTGGAGTCTTACATCACAGCCTTTTCAGAATGCAAAAAAACTGCAAGAAAATATTTTAGAGGCGCGTGAGCACTTGCTTCGACTGGAACAAAGCATCCATAAGGATGCTTTGTTTTAGTTGTACCATTGCAATGTTCATTCTTTGCTTACTGAACCGGATCTTTATCTCCTGGCTCCGCTAATCCAATGTGGTTGTGTAGTGTATGAAAATGTCTTGCTGTTCCTTAGTGCCCTTCAGACAGAGGTGAAACCAGTCCTGGAGAAACTAGCCACAGACACCGATATGGATGTTAAGTACTTTGCTCAGGAAGCTATAAGTGGTGAGTTTAGTTCCATTAATGTTCTTACTGAATGAAGTTGCCTTACCAGGACATCAGTCCATTAAGCACATGTTGTGGAAGGTGGAAATGTCCTGTGTAGAGCTGCTGAGCCTTCTTCTATATTTCAGATATATTTGTTTTACAAAATGTACACTTGAGTGGTGTTGGCTACTCTTCAATATATATGTGTAGGAGAGTTCATGTTGTGGCCTACTGGATGTTTCTCTAATGTGTTTATCTTCTGACTCTCCATCCAGTTCTGGCCCTGGCATAAACCAACCCAAGCTTGGCTATCCAGAGGAAACGACCCAAGATCACATTGCAAACACTTTTCACAATATATTTATTGATGTTCAAGAACAACTGGTGATGTATAGAGAATTAACAGAGCCTGTTTGCATCTAGTTTCCTTTTTCTTTTTTTTACTGTCAGTGATAATGTCCAGGAAAAGCGCAGGCTTCTGATTTTCCCTTTGCTGTAAATCTTTTGCTTCTCCAAACGTAATGAAACGTATGTTACGCAGCGCATGCCGACCAGTGTGAATAGGGTAGCATTGCTGATTTGACCCACACATTCCTCCCCTACACACCTAGTCACTTACTGCAACATTAACCATTAGCATGGCCCCTTTTCGCTGCTACATTTCTCTGTACACGGCACCCGGAACACGCTGGTCAGCTCTCTGTTGCCTGTTCAAGTGCTACACAAGCTACTGCTTACAACAGATGGTCTGGAAGGCTGTTTTGTATGCTTACATGTGCTTGGACCTGTCCAGGGATGGTTCTCATGTCATCATAAAAGCGGTCGTCGAGCACCCCGTGTCCTCTGTCCTGTGCAGGTGGTGTTCTGTGTACAATAAGATTCGGTTTAATTTGTCTGAGAAATTAGTAGGCCGCACCCAATGTTCTATCTAGACTTGATAGGGACCACCACAGAGTGTTGTGCATCTTTAAATTTGTCAGTATATTAGATGCGTTTATGTATTCAGTTTATCACTGGCTTTTGATTTCTTTTTCCGAGTCCTTTTGTTTATTTGACACGTTAGGGGAGGGAGGAGCAGTGGGTGTTTTGTCCGCAATGTTTCTCGCTATATTGCTCTTAATCTTTGTGCCAATGATTTTGATGAGCAATGTGGTTTTTTTTATGCTTTCGTAAGTTTAACCCTTCATTGGCCTCATTTTATTTCAAGATACGGCATCACTCACACATTGTCGGTTTGACTAGACTGACCACTGTAGCTAAAAGGATGGGGCACAGAGGATTCCGCTACATACATGTTTTATGGGATGAGAGAATGTGAATGATAATTTAGTCTCTTACAGTGTAGTCAAACGAAACCTTTCATTCCCTCAGCTGTTTCCCTACCAGTTTTTCATCAGTCTCTGCAAGGAATAAACCTTGATTGTTATTGAATTCTCCCCACAGTTGGAATGCCGTATTGTATCTTGAACTGAATAAAGTAATTCAAAAGTTGTTGAGTTGGTTTACCTACAAATGTTTTACTCTAGGAACAAAATGATGTCTTTATTGCATTCCCCAGAGTTGGTTGAAGAATATTGTTGGTTAGCCCTGAATTCAAGTATAGTGTAATTGGTCAGATTTACAGCCTCTCCATGTCATATTTGGCTAGCAAATTACACCAGAACACTCGAATTAGTGTCCACCTGTGCATAACTATTGCACAGATAGTGCCAGCTTGCAAACTAATCATTGAATTAGGTGAGTGACAGCCAATTAAAATGGAGCAGTGCATCCTCCCGAAGCAGTCTGCTGTGCACCTGAACCTTGTTAAACCTAAGGTGTTAATTCCCAGGCAGGCCTTTGTAGTTTGGGAACGATAGGCTGACTTAATTTCTTAAAATAACAATGATACAATGCAGTATTACTATGATTGAGTTGGGTTAACATCTAAGTGCCTTTTGGTTAATTGGGTGGTTTTGCAGAAACTAAACTGATTCTCAAGCAGGCTACAAACCATCGCTTGTTCCTCAGGCAGGGCTTTTTTGGTGACGTTGTGTGTAATGTTGCTAAAACACTTAATTTAACAGTTCTAACAGATGTACACTAAGGACAACAAAACGAAGGTTAAAATACTACTTCATTATTTATAATTGAATACCCGGTTCTTTCAAAAACAAAGAGACTTGGTTTTTGTGACTGTTGACATCACTGGGAAGATCAGTTAATAGACCAAAAAGGGGAGTTCCAAGCCTATCTGCCAATAACCGCTACTTCTCAGATCAGTCTGACAGCCCCAATAACATTTTTGCTTAAATTACTCTGGCAAATTGAGCAGCTTGAAAGGTGTGCCAAGCTGGAGGAAAAACAACCAGAGGCTATCCGCTGAAACTCAGGACTTGGAGGGCTGGAGCAGACACAAAAAATATAGCAACTTGTGTATCTAAATCAACAGAGAAAGACTTTGTTGTTCACTTTTTGGGAATGATATCCTCACATTTAGACTGAACACAGGCTGCCAGACCACTTGTGGACCTGTTTCAGCACACACACCTGTTCATTCAACACAAGATAACTAAAAAATATCAGAAATGGTGGGGTCCTTTCCTTCCAGGACCACCAAGACACCCATTTATTATAAAATCATTGTCATTGATTCCTCATTAATTCCCATTCATTCACCAAAGACCTCCATTCATTCCCCACTGATGTCCATGCGTTCCCCATAGACCCAAATTAATTCCCCACTGTCCCCATTCATTCCCCATTGACTTCTGTGTTCCCCATAGACTCGCATTGAATTACCATTGACTCACATTCATTTTCCAGATGCGTTCCCCATTGAGTTCTGTGTTCCCCATAGACTCCCATTGAATCACCATTGACTCCCATTCTTTCCTCATTGACCTCCATTCATTCCCCAGTGATATCCATCCATTCCCCATGGACTTCTATGCATTCCCCATAGACTCTAATCGAATCACCATTGACTCCCATTAATTCCCCATTGACCTTGATTCATTACCCATTGTCCTCCATTCATTACCCATTGCCCCCATTCATTCCCCACTGACTTCTGTGTTCCCCATAGTCTCCCATTGAATCACCATTGACTCCCATTCATTCCCCATTGACATCTATGCGTTTACCATGGACTACCATTGAATCACCATTAATTCCCATTCATTCTCCATAGACTCACATTTATTCCCCATTGACCTTCATTCATTTCCTATGGAGCCCCATGCATTTGTTGATTATAGCACCACCATCAGGCTGATCATCTTGGAACTTTGTGGAGGCCTTCCTGCTATGGGCTTGAACCCATATACCAAGTTGGGTTGCAGTAGGCCTCACCATCTTGCATTAATGAGCATTTGAATTGAGAACAGACCCACAGGAATTTTCATTGGCTCATACCAGCCCTTCTGTTAAAGATATCAACAGTCCTTATACCGGATCTTTAGATACTTGTCCCAAGATGATATTTACCGAGCGGCGTGAAGATCGGTGCAGAGCTCTAGTTGAAGATAACTTTTTAGTGTTTTAGACTAAATTAAAAATGGCGGAAAATCCAAGATGGTGGACTTTATAGGTTCTTGAGGCAAATTTGTTCCTTAGCTGAAGAGGTATCTGTGGACCGCATTTCAGACCTTTAGGTCATATCCCACTGGAAATGCCAGTGGAGTTTTGGAATGATTTAGATTGCTTATTATTGTGCCACCTAGGGTTCAATTGGACCCATAGTCTAATAGATGAATTCGGCAGACTGTATACACCTATGGGCAAAGTGGCTTGTGTGTAGCGCATGCCATCTTATGGGAATATGCGTCCAAAAAAAGGAATAATAATAATAATCCTAACAAAAATAATAGGGCTCCTGAGCCCCTTCGGGGCAAGGACCCCTAATAACTGGTTTTGAAAATTGACTAATATCAACTTTTTTTTCTTACGTTCAGAGGTACATGTGACAAGGGTGTTACAGCAGTCTAGGCTGCTGCCTCCTGTGCAAAAACTCCTCCACCTTTCCCACTGTCTCTGTCAATAAAGCAAAAGGTTGTACTGGTTTAGCTGATGCCATACCAGCTTAACAGACTTGAATATACTAAATGCAAAACCTTTTTTCCCTTACAGACATCACAATTTCTCATTGCTTACCCTGGAGTTCATATGTGGAGTTTATTTTTCCACTCCGCATCCTTCAGCCTTGCTGGTTTGACCCTTATAACTCCACTTTTACATACGCATCTTATTTTTCTTATTGGTCCATGAACTTTCTGCAAACAAAAAAGGGCATGGCTTGCTTACTTAACTTACTTCTTGGAACCCAAGGGGTCTCAACCATTCATGTGGCAAGGACCACAGAATTCTTTTTGAAAAAGTTCCATCCCTCAATTACTTTAGAGGCAGGTTTGCCACACAACTCTATTTGCATCATGGCTTATGTACTATTGAATCATTGTGACATATGCATTACAAGGGATACTGAAACCACTGTACAAAAAAGAATGAAGTGACGTGAAGTCATTCAAATGCTGATTGGTCAACAGCCTGAATAATACCTCAGTGCAAACAGAGGTACATAGTAGATATAGAATACCTCTTTATTTCTATGCCCAGGAATCCACAACATAGTGGATCTATACAGAAGGATCTTTCCTTGCTGAAGGAAACCTATAACCTAATAACTTTGAAATTAGAGACTGTTAGAAAATGTATTCCCACATTTGAAAGTGCTTGACGTCTGCTTAATGGGTGCCTCAAAATATACACTACAAAAAAGGCAACATGAGAAAATTGTAGAAGACTTTCACTTATCACTTATTTTTTTTAAAAACAATAAGTTCAAATCTCTGAACAACTATTTTCTTGCTCACACCAGATAAGAATTTCTTATTAATTTAAGCAAATTGCACGTGTTTTGGCACGTGTGCAAAAGAGTAAGTACAAATCTCTACAATTTGCACAATACCTACATGCACATGGCTTTCTGATCAAAATTGATGAGTTGATTCTCAGCGAAACTGTCATACTCTTTACACCTTCTAAACATTCTTTCATCATGTGAGCCATCACATGCAAAATGATCCATTCAGTTATCAAAATCTGCCAGACACATGTATATTCCATAAATATGACATGGAATGTTTGGGATGTCTGCTAAATTGGCAAATTACCTGCCAGGTGACATAATAATGAAATAGGAATCGTGAGGAGATTTTTCGCCTGGTGCATTGCGAGGGAAAACATCAGATGTGATGTTGATGAAAATGTCTTGCCAGAACAAGAGAACAGAACAAGAGAACAGAACAGAACAGCAAAATGATGTCCACCAAGAAAATTGGTACTTGTAGTGTTACGTAACATGAGGAGGTACAATTATTTGTTTTATACAGAACTACTGCAGGTTTTTTCATTTTTTTTCATTGATGTCATTTTGTGGCAATTTTCAACTCACTATTTATGACTTTATATGTAAGAAATATGTAAAAATTGACATGCAAATGTGAATTTTCTGTTTACATGTAACACATTGCTAAATTTATAGTATACATACAAATGTGCATATCCTTTTTCTGTGTACTACAGTATTGTAGAGTATTGAGGTTTCCCAGTAAACTACTGTTAAAACTGGTTCTAAAAAGCTCAGTGTGATACACAATAGCATTCAGCTAGACAAAATTGACATTCTTGTGTAGTACAGAAAGCAGTCTGTGGCAACAAAAAAGTAGAACAAAACTGAAATGTATATAGATAACTTTTCCCGGGTTGACTGCCATGGTGAAAAAACATCTAAACATTTTGACCAGTAGGGCTCACACAATGACAAAAAAAATCATTTTGGTGGCACTGACCCATTTACTGACACAATAACTAGGTTTTGTAGTATGAATGTTATGTTTTCGGTGAGTTACTACATTTTGCAGACATGCCATAGAGTTTTGATGTCCCATGAAAAAGTGATGATTGCACTTACAGTTTAGAGAATGTTAAGACTGTTTCAAAAAATTAGCCAAAGCGATTGAGAAAAATTGGAAAACATGCCAGTATTTTGTGTAATTATTTGCATTGTGGTAAATTGTTCCAAGATTTGACATCTATTTTCTTTTGACTTGGGCTGCTTCGAGTTGTTTTCCTGTTAAAGTGGTCCCACACAATTTATTTATTATTTTGAGGTCAGGGCTCTGAGGTGAGCAACCGTGTGTTCCATCTGCATATTCCAAGTATCAGCGTTGTAGTACTCGGGACCATATAACTCGAATGCATTTTTACTTGATCTCGTTCATTGAGGTCTCGTAATTTTTCCCCGAGTCTAGTTATGAAAAGTAAGAAAATATTTTAGTTCCACAATAAAGCCCACTTCATTTTTTTTCTAGCGTCGCTTGCAATAGTTTTTTTCTGTTCCGCTTTAGCTGTGGGATGATTGGGGGAAAAGGCGCAAATGTTCCCTCCTATATAACTGTCGAGAGACCAGTACTGTAGATAAAATGCGAGCGAAGTGGCGTGAGAAATCCAGTCATGTCAGCGACGTCTGCAATTGTCCGGTTCACCTTCCAACAGCACACAGAATTTTAATGTAAAAATAAAAAAAGCAGAGTGGCATTTGCAAGTTCTGCAAAATTAAAATAACTGAAATATCAGGGACAACATCCAATTTCTATTGTCTCTTGGAGAAAACACAAAGAAAGGTAAGTTGACATAAACTAGCTAGTTAAAAGCTAGCTTGCTAACTGTCGTTAGTTTGCCAAATTTCGTAAGCTTGCTAACATTAAGTAGTTCGCCAGCCTTTGAATGCTGGCCACTTACTTAAACTGTAGTTGAGCTAGATATTGCTCCATAATGTGAACAGGTGCCCACACCTGCTAATTAGCTAACTGAAGCACTGTAGATGGTTTGTGATTTATCTAACCTTTTGGATAGTACTACCAAAGACTCATGTTTTTTCCACACCGCACATGAATGTGTTGAATTTGCACTGTCTGTAATTTATACGACTTCCTTGTTTTACATCATATATACAGCACCTCTTTAATTATTATGAAAGTGCAGCCAAACATTTAAGTTGGTTTAGTTTTATCTAACCTTTTGGATTTGAAATCCGACAGTACACAATGTCACCATTTACTTTTAGGGTATTTTCAGAGGTACTGTATTAAAAACAAGTAGTGACTCAACCTCCTCTCTTTATTAAGAAACGTTTATATTTATTGCTCTGTATGCCTATCCATAATTAATGCACAATTAACAGTATTTTTTACTTCTGCTTATCAAGTACATTATGGATACTGTAGATTTATTTCTGTTTGGATTTTAAGACAGTGGTTAAACTGGTTTGAAAAGCAGACTATAAGGAGATTGAGAATGGATTTTAGTTTAGGACTGGCTTAATATGTTTCTAATACTATCCCAAAATATATCTAAAGAACCAATTATGTTCTGAAATGGAAATAGTAACAGTATAGTGTCAGTGTAGTGGGGAAACTGACAATCTGACTCTCATCACCCCGGTCTTGGTCTTGACTCGGTCTCGACCCCCCACGGTCTTGGTCTTGACTCGGTCTCGACCCCCCACGGTCTTGGTCTTGACTCGGTCTCGACCCCCCACGGTCTTGGTCTTGACTCGGTCTCGACCCCCCACGGTCTTGGTCTTGACTCGGTCTCGACCCCCCATGGTCTTGGTCTTGACTCGGTCTCGACCCCCCATGGTCTTGGTCTTGACTCTGTCTCAACCACCAACGGTCTTGGGCTTGACCCAGTCTCGACCCCCCACTGTCTTGGTCTTGACTCAAACTCGATTTGCTATTGTCTTGGTCTTGAATCAGTCTTGCTTCACATGGTCTTGACTACAACAATGCTAAGTATGTCTTACTCACCTTTGCAGAGTGTTTGGGGTCATTATCGTGTTGGTAAATAATGTTTTTGATGAGATGGCATTTCGTTTAAGACTTGGTGCCAGATCACTCTGCAAGATGTTGAACAAGCATTTAATTGGATTTCCTTCTGTTTCTCTGGGAAGTGACATCTGTTCATCAGATGTAGACAGATTTTTGGGTCTTCCGTTGCATTTTCCGTCTTCAACTGCATTTCTTCATGAATTACCTCTTGAACAACACAAGTAATTGTTTATTGTATATACATGTAAATGCATGTTTACTTTGTTTATTGTAATGTTATATTGTGTTTTAATGAGCAAAGGAAAAACCTACTGCCCAGATAAATAGCTTTAAACATAATTTTTAGGTGGCTTAAGATTTTGCACAGTACTGTGTATCTTCTAATACATCAAACTCACTTCAATAGATATAATTAAGGCAAGATGGGAGGTGGAGCAAGGCACTGTGTGAGGGAGGATGGGATAATTGTTTTGGAGTAGAGGGAGAGGTTACTGTCTTTGCTTTGTTGTTTTTTTGTTCACATTTTGTTTCCTTCACTTTTGTTTTTATTTCACTTGTTTAAACAGAAGACAAATACACGACCAGTATGTTTTTGTTGGAATTCCTGTGCTGTTCAACTGTGTTTGATAAAACATATTTCAAACAAAATAAATTACTCTTTGCAAAGAAGTTATGTTTATTTCTTTTTGCCATTTTAATTGAAAACATTAACACTAAGGTACTTAATTATCCAGTTATCCAGATATGTATTGATATTGCATTAAAATGGCTTCATTGGACATCCATTAATTTATTTTTTACAATTTGGCATGTCCAAATTCTAGGATAAGGGCCATACAGTTTCCCAAAGAAACTGGTGCCTTAGGTATCCAACCCCTTTTTAAGAACATTATTGTATTTCACCATTTGTCTTATCTTAGTCACTTAGGAAAAGATTGCTGCTAAATAACTAAAATGTCCAGTTCTATGCCACAACACAATTCTTTCTCAAAAGTCTACAGAAATGTCCTTGGACTGAATGGATTTGTCTTTGTTCTGACATGCACTGTGTAGTGTGAAACCTTGTAAAGAAATGTGTGTGTATTTCCAAATCATGGCAAATTCACAAGTGGACTCATTTCTAGAGATGATGAAAGGACAAAGGATGCATCTTCAGTACATATTTTCGTTTTTTATTTTCAATAAATTGTTACAAATTTTGCTCAGTCATTATGGGGTATTGTGTGTAGATTTATGGGAACAAATATAATTTAATTTAACTATACACAGTTGTAGTCTATGACACAAAAAAATGTTGAGAATGTGAAGGGGACTGAATTTTTCTGAAGGCACTTTAATCACAAAGAGAATCAATGACATTTTAAATGAATATATTTGGTAGATATAATTATTTTTCACATTTCACCATGATTGTAAAGCACTACTTATTTTGTGGCTTTGACAAAGTAATGTCAGAAAATTTAATTAGTTGTGTGATCATTTACATATGTCCCTCATGTTTAAGGTCATCCTTACTACATTAACTGACTGTTGTATTAATATAGTTAAACTATTCCTTTAAAGAAAAGCCCAGTTTCCAGATTTGTATTGAATATGACCTGAAGTTACATAACATTTTAGTAATACTGTTTTTAGAATTAATTAACAAAGCAGGCTACCTGTATATAAACGGCATGGGCATACCCCAACAAACAGGATGGTGACAGTGTATATGATCATTGAACCTATTTAGGTGAGTAGATTGCTGATTGGACAGCTCAAACTTCCCTAGATTACCTAGTGGCAGTTCAAAAGGACATGTGGTTAAATTCCGATTGTCTGAGTGAGTGTGAGAAGTCAACATCTTTCAAGAAATGTACTTAAGGGAATCCCCAAAAATCACAGATGAAGCATTTCTAGTGTTGCGGTGCCCTCAACCCTCACTTTTGCTGTCTTGCCGTGGATGTATGGCTGTGTACTTATCGAGCTGAAATTGCCAACAATGCACTAGGAGCAATCTTTTGCCGTGGCTACCTTTCTGTGAAAATGACAAGGTGAGGGAATAATTGCAAGTCGTTAAGTAGTCAACTAGTGAACTTGACTTTGATCAGGTGTTCACTTGAAGGACAGACAACATCTGTGACATCCATTAAGGACAAACATGATTAATAAACTCAGTTTTGGACACCCAACCAGCCTGAGTGGGTCAACAAGAGTGTGATCCGTCCTTGCCCAGAATGCCTCCCATCACCCAGAGTGATACTGTAAAATATCCACTAAACCAATGAATCTACTCCAGGCAACACGTCTGCAAGTGGCAAAGTTAAGGCTCAAACCTGGACTGGTGAACGACTCAACACTGCAAGCTAGTATGTGAGGGCGACAAGTTCTAGTCCAACATCCAGTGGTTGCCAAATTCAATGATGGGCCCCAAGGGCTTCTGGTTAATAAATTGATCAATTAATTAGATCATGTAATTGATTGGCCACGCAGTTTACCCACCACCAGTTCATAATCATCCCCTGATGACAAACAATAACCCAAACAACCAGGCCAGGGAAAAAAATCTCAGATCTAATGAATGACCAGATGGGCCGCTGGCCCTCTAAACAGCACTAGAATCAAGCCAGGTACTTCCCTTCTCTCTCCAAAGAGGTTCATCAAAATCTGGGCCATGTGCAGACCTGGTGGCCTGTCTATCCACATGGAGTCAGTGCTTCAAAGTGTGTTTGCACAGCTCAGTCAGTGATCAGCCCAGCTACCTCCAGCCCAACCATGGAGACCCATTGTGTTCAATTGTTTTCAGATGTTCCTGCTCTTGTTTACGCATTATGGAATGGCAGCTGCTCTGGAGATGAAATATAAATAATCACCGGGTTGTTTTGGCAACCGGGAATCACCCAGAGAAGGGGGACTGGAGCCAAACGTTACTTATACCTCAGATCAACTCTGTTTCTACTGCTGTTCGGAGTTAAAGCGGGAAAAACCTTTGATCTACTATGTTCACTGATGTGAATCTTTCAGGCTCAATAACTACATTAAATTGGCAGATCCCTTCAATGCTGATGTGAATACTCAATCAGCCTTACAACATTTTAGGCCTATAACTGACTCAATGATTTAATAGATGGATGTCTTGCAAAAAAAGGAAACCAATATGTCATTTTGTAATTTGGGTGAACTATCCCTTTAAGCCTAAAGCCCTAAAAGTATTCTCAGTTATGGCTCTTTCAAAGTACTTCAAGTCTAAGACTATACTGTGTCTGGGAAACTTGCCCCAGAACGTTCTTGATAGAAATGCAATGAATAGAGCTGTTGTTTACTATCCTACATGACTGACAAATATATACAGTATATTTATAAAGCATTACTTCTCTCTCTGAATGTTCTGTGATGTTTCTGATCTTCAACTGGCCCCAGGTGACCCCAGTATGGATTTAGTGAGGAAAGGGGTTTATTTTAACTTATTGGAAACAAGAAATGATAAATTACATTATACTGTGATATAATACATTAAGCTGGGATTCAGTCTAACGCATACACATTTTTCTAACTCATCCAACAGCGTGTCTTGGATGATAGGATTTGACATAGTTAATAGGTGCTGTTTGACTGCTATTTTTGTGTGACAAATAAAATTGTCCATATTTACAACTCTGTTTCTAAAAAAGTTGGGATGCTGTGTAAAATGGAAATAAAAACAGAATGCAAAGATGTGCAAATCATTTCAACCCTATATTCAATAGAAAATAGTACAAAGACAACATTTCAAATGTTGAAACTGAAAAATGCAATTGTTCCTTGAAAAATATAAGCCCATTTTGAATTTGATGCAAGCAACACGTTTAAAAAATGCTGGGACAGGGGCAACAAAAGACTGGTGGAACATCTCACAACTAATTAGGTCAATTGGCCACAGGTCAGTAATATGATTGGGTATAAAAAGAGCATCCCAGAGAGGATGAGTCTTTCAGAAGATGGGGAGGGGTTCACTACTCTGTGAAAGACTGCGCAGGTAAATAGTGCAACAATTTAAGAATAACATATTTATTGGGGATCTCATAATATATGGTATATAATATAATTAAAAGATCCAGAGAATCAGGGGAAATCTCTACACAAGGGACAAGGCCGAAAACCAATATTGGATTCGGGCCCTCAGACGGCACTGTATTAAAAACAGACATGATTCTATAGTGGAAATCCCTGCAGTGGCTCAGGAACACTTCTGAAAACCATTGTCTGTGAACACAGTACACAGTACAAGTTAAAGCTCTACCATGCAAAGAAGTAATCAGATATAAACAAGATCCAGATACACTGCCGCCTTCTCTGGGCCCAAGCTCATTTAAGATACACTAAGGTGAAGTGGAAGACTCCTATGGTCTGATATATAAAAATTTGAAATTATTTTTAGGAATCATGGACGCCGCATCCTCCAGGCTAAAACGGAAAGGGACCATCCAGCTTATCAGCGCACAGTTCAATAGCCAGCATCCGTGAATGTATGGGGGTGCATTAGTGCACATGGCATGGGTGACTTGCCCATCTGTGAAGGCACCGTTAATGTTGAACAATATATACCGATTTTGGAGCAACATATGCTGCCATCCAGACAACATCTTGTTCAGGGCAGGCCTTGCGTTTTTCAGCAAGACAATGCCAAACCTTATTCTGCATGTATTACAACAGCATGGCTCCGTAGTAAAAGAGTTTGGGTGCTAAACTAGCCTGCCTGCAATCCAGACCTGTCACCCATTGAAAACTTTTGGCGCATTATGAAATGAAAAATACAACAAAGGAGACCCTGAACTGTTGAACAGCTGAAATCCTATATCAAGCAAGAATGGGAAAACTTCACGTTCAAAACTACAGCAATTTGTCTCCTCAGTTCCCAAACGCTTACGGAGTACTGTGTTGTTAAAAGAGGAGATGCAACACAGTAATAAACATGCCCCTGTCCCAACCTTTTTGAAAGGTGTTGCTGGCATCAAATTCAAGATGGGCATATATTTTTCAATTAAATATAGGGATGAAATGATTTGCACACATCATTGCATTCTGTTTATTTATTTATTTTTTTGCATTTCATGCAGTGTCCCAAGTTTTTTGGAAACGGGGTTGCACCAGTAGCAGTTTTGTTTCGAAGTCTTTTTCACGTATTCACCGCCTGCACTCGGTTGTGTCATGATGAGGGGTTAGATTCAGAATACCTCGAATGGACTTCTCAGTAAAAAGAGTATTCTTGCAAATCAGCAACAAACAGAGCTGTCTGATAAGAGATCCTAAGAATGACAATGCTTTTGAATCTCTCGAGACTCCATCAGAATACAAAACCAAGTCATGCCCCCCCCCCCCCCCCCCCC